>VUQR01018826.1:0-16189 GCA_015108515.1 Hemichromis elongatus | reverse complement strand
GACGTCCCTCAGAGAATTTGTAAAAAAAAAAAAAAAAAAAAAAAAGCCCAAAATAAAAAAAAAAAAAAACAAAAAAAAAAAAAAAAAAAAAAAAAACAAAACAAACAAAAAAACCAAAAAAAAAAAAATATAAAAAAAAAAAAAAAAAAAAAAAGACAAACCAAAACAAAAACCTGTTGTCACAATCCCAATAAGCCTGAAAGTCAATATTTGGTATGACCACAGAGTTCAGTTCGACAGCCTTCCTCTAATTTCTTTAAGCGGTCTTCAGGCATAGTTATCCAGGCTTGTTGAAGAAGATCCCCGAGCTCTTCATATGATTTTGGCTGCCATCCTCTGTGAAGATGATCCCACACAGATGGAGTAATGCTGAGGTTTGGGCTCTGGGGAGGCCTATCCATGACTGATAGTGTTACATTGCATGTTCTTCTGTCCAGGAATGCTTTTATTGCACTAATGTTTTGTTTATGATCATTGCCATGCTGAAAAGTGAAGCTGTTCCTAATTGTATTGCGTGGTGGTTCAAAATCTATCAGTACTCTTTTGCATTCATAAATCAGTTTTCACCAGATCCCCAACACCACTGGCTAAAATGCAGGGAGGTGGATGTAAAGTTAGTACCAAATCATATTGTAGACCCTCTCTGTTGATCCAACAGAGATCTAAAAATTTCAAATTTAGATTCATTACTGACATGAGACCTGTTACCACAGATTTTCAGACCTCAGCATATTCTGTGTTTTCCCTCTTTGTGAATGACTCCTTGAAAGCCACACTTCCACTAAGACTATTTTTATGACGCTTTGGCAAACTGTAGATAAATCATCTGATAGACCACATGCATCTCTAAGGTCACATGTCAGCTTATGTCTAGACTTATTTCCCCTTATATTTTAAAGACATGAGTTTCGGATGTTCTTTAACTGCTGTAGATAACTTTTAGGCCTTACAGGGTTTTTTTTTGTTTTTCCATGTCCAGTTTCTTCAGATCTTGTCATGACACAGCTTCACCATGCCAAGAAAACTTTTAAGCTCTATGGGAATCACCTTGTTACCACAAAAAACCCAAAAGAAGACAATTTTTTAACTGTCAAACTGTGTTGTTTCTGGCGTTTTATATTTTCCCGCTGCTGGTAACAAAGTGGAAAAAGACAGAACTTTAAAATGCTTTTTTTTCAAGTCTTATAAAGTAAAAACAGTATATGGTAGAGCAGAAGCAGCGTATTGTGGTGCAGATGGCTCAGTATCATTCTTGACTATCCACAAGTCTGCTAGTAGAACTTATCAAATGTATCACAGTTTGTTCTTCCAACGGCATCTGACCGTTGCTGTCATCTAAAGATGGATTTTATCAAGCAGTGACAAAGCCATTTTCCTTCAGAGATTAATTTGTAGGGAAACAGATGTAGCATTTGCATAATTCATCAGCAGCTTGTTTTGTGGATGAATTACGGTAATCACTGGTTACAAGTAAATCTGTCTACCTGCAGACAGAAAAAAGGGAGAGCATTTGTATACGAGTAACTTTATCAAACCATGTCTAAGGGCCAAATTTGCACATTAAATGTCATAACATTTCTTCACCATATCAGTTACATGTGCACCACCACATGAATACTGATGGAAAGTCCATGTCTTTACCCCAATCTATGTTTAATATTTTTATGATTTATTATTTCATTGCTGTAGAATGAGGTACTTGTGAGCAAGAAGAAGGTGTGTGACACAATTAATAAAGGTTAATAACCTCACACTTTGCTCTGCGATACTGGCACAGATACACTCTGACTTAGTTACTGGGGTACCAAAACTACACTTCAGATTTGTCTAACAGACTTGATTAAAGTAAAGTAAGATGAAAGAATCCTTAACTTTGAACCTCTTTCCTCAAGTGTGATGCAAGTTCATGTCATTCCGTCTACACTCACGCCATGCCGGACCTGTTTTACAAGCAAAAGCACCCGTTGTCTACCCTTTTAGAGATAAATACATTTTTTTTAGTTAAAACCAAATTTTATAAGTTCTGTGAGTCTGTTAAAAACACCATAAATTTAGTGACTATATTAATCCAATTTTAAAGTGCCAATGAGGAACTTTCAGAACAAAACTCAATTCATGCTCCAGTTCCATTTATTTACATTTTTATAGCAAAAATTTCCAAATTAAGTAAAATTAAATATAGCGATTTCAATATGAAACCCTCTCAATAGTCCACTCTTACAAATATGGTAACGGGGTTACACAAGGCATAGTATAAGAATATATAGTTTGTTTACAATTTACATGAAGTGCCACCTGCTGGCTAAATTGGCTCCTATAGTGAATAATGATGTTAATAATTTTCTTACATACAATTTTTAGAGGAAATTTACACTGTAAAATGCAAATATTTCATAAGAATTAAACAGGTCAATGTGTCTTTAGAAATTTGACCAGCTCTCTAAAGAAAATAGGGATTCTAATCATGGTTACGCATGTTGAGTTTGTGACTTTGACACAGTCGTTGGTATCTGTGAGTAAGGTATTAATGCAGCTTTTGTGACTGCCACGCTTCTGGCCAAGTCCATTTGAGCAAAACAGAAGGTAAACACCAAATACATGTTTGTTGGCAATTTGTCGTGGGATGGAGCTTTGCATGTGATTAGTTTGTTTGCTTAATATGTTTAGACATGGTAGGTCCATAGTGATTGTGCGCCACAGCACAGATTATTACAAGGCTGCTGATTACTACTGAGTGAATTAGTCATATGTCTGATTTAGATTAAGCAGCAGAAGAAGATGATCATGATGATGTTGTAGGCAAAGTGCTCCCCCACCTCCAATTTCTTACCAAGGCAAGCTTGTTTCAGAGCGAAGATTGTTTAGCCCTGGTGTCATTTTGGTGGATTTATGGGTACTTTTCTACTCAGCTTGCCACAAAGCAGTTTTCTCCTTGTGAGTCTGTCTGCAGGGAAACGTGAAACACTATTTTCCGGAGAAAAATATAGTTCAGACTATCCCAAAGGCTTCATTCACTCTGCCAGCTCCGGTGATTATTTCTACTTATTTATTTATTTTTTGAGGGTGACTTTCTGACTTGTTTAAAAAAAACCTGACATATAACTTATCTCAAGAGGTAAAGATAGGATTGACATGGACTTGTATGCTCAGTCAAGCTGAGATGCCTTGATAAAATGGATTACACTCATACAGTCAAAAATCCTGGAGTTGCCACAAAGTGTTTTCCAGTCCGTTCAGTATAAAACAATTTTTCTCATCTCAAGTTTTCATCTCAGTTTTAGGAAGTAATGGCAATTGTACATAGCACATGATTAAATTGTCAACAACATTGTTTGTATTATACTGGGTGTTTTTAACAAGTACTGTGTGTTATTTGTATGTGCCATACAACATATGATTGTATGTTGTTGCTGCTTCTCAAGAATTACGACATCCAAGTTATCTGGAATGTGTCATTAAGATGAACATTGTTGCTGTTTGGTGTTTTGAAATTGGACAAGTGAAAAGTAGATCTGAATGAGAAACTGAGAGACAGTATGGGGCTGTCTTTGCTTGATATATCTTTTTAATGTCATGTGGATGTCTGGGACCGTGTTGAAAAGGCTTGTTCAGAGGCATGCTGGGGTGGTGAGTCGCATTTTTAAAAGGGTGTGTGGCAAATTATCAGCATATCACACTGCTCTGAGCAAATGCATTTCATGATACTGGAAAGAAGGTACCTTGGATTCAGGAGAAGCAATGCTTGACTAGCTGTGGAGCATTGGGCAAGATTTTCACCCTTTCAGGACTTCTGGGTGGTTCATGGGATTCCAGGGGTTAAAAGTCCTTTGATTCAAGTCATTATGTCCTTGTGTAATCATAGTGAGAACTGTGTCCATGTTCTCTGCACAAAGTTAAGCACATTTCAGTAGCTTGTGCACTCCATCAGGGTTGCTCCTTGTGTCAAATCCAATTGGTGATATTTACTGACAGGATCACAAGGTGTAGAAAAGGTGAGGAGGGTGTCTGTGCAGGGGCGGACTGGGCATCTGTGGATTCTGGAGAATCACAGAATGGCCGGCACTCAGGAAGGCCTGCACACCACTCTCCACACATGCTTTCAACACCTGTTTTTCCCCCACTAATCTCTTTCACACTCCAGTACTCTAGGGGGCAGCACTGCACCTCTAAGTTGGATGCCAGCTGCATTGGCTGTGGCCGCCAGGCAAGGAGAAGAAGAAGTGGAGTAGGAGGAAAAAGTGGAGTAGGAGGCAAAGACGTAGGAAAGAAACGATGCAAAACACGGCTGCAAGTAAAAAAAAGAAAGAAAAGGGTGGGGCTGAGAAGGCAAGAGAAAAAATTTGCGGGCATTAGATGCTGAAGCCTCTAAATGTCACAGACTAACCGACATATAACACCCATGCTAAGCATTATTCTTGCCGAGTTTCCGCACGCCGATTACTTTGGGCCGGGCCCAGTCAAAGTCCAGGGCTGTTTTTTAGTCCCAGTCCGTCCCTGTGTCTGGGTTAGGAACTTCACAATAGCATTTCTTCCTTTGCAAAATGAAGTGCTTCATCTGAATATGACCTAGCGCATGCATTGGAGCATCCACTGCATTTGTTTCCTGAGGCCATGGTTCTCTGCTGGAAAATTGTGGAACGCTCACTCTGGATAGGGAGAGAGATGCTACCAAGAGAGGAAGTTAAAATATGTTGGGAACTTCTTCACAAGTAATAGCAAGTTGGAGCTTGATACAGTGTGGGGATTGTTGCATTTAAGCTGAGACCGAGCACATTCAGTCGGAGCACATTTACTGATTGAGCTTAAATGTGAAGCTTTCAGTTTACCACTTCATCTAAGTTCCAGCATTCAGCTGTGATTATGAAATGTGGGTAATGACCAAAAGAATAAATACAAGGGTTGAAATGAATTCCCTTTCTAGGGTGGCTGTACTTACTCTTTGAGATGAGTGGGTGTGCAGGTAAAAATACGGAGGGACCTTAGATTCTTATCATTGCTCCTCTGGGTCTGCAGAAGCCAGTTGAGGTGTTTCAGGCATCTAGTTAGGATACCTCCTTGGCACCACCCCTTAAAGGTTTTTGGGGCATGCCTGACTGGAAGCACTAGTGTTAGACTTTGCTGAGACCTGCTGGAGAGATTATATTTCTCATTTGGCCTGAAGACACCTTTGCATCATGTTTAGCCTGCTGCTGTAGAGACCGGACTTTTAATAACTGAAAGCTTACGGCTGGATGAATGATACGCCGCACCCTAATGGGCTAGTTACCTGTCAATCACATGGTAAATGGTGACCATGCTGTGGACTTTAATTGACCACATAAACATGATTTTGTATTCCACAAGACTTAAAACAAGCAACTCATCAGGAAAAGGTTTACTTAAGTCACAGTCACACAGACAGGGGACTCATTTCCCATACACTTTTATACAAGCGTACACTCTTCTGTCTCAGTCTGCACATCAGCTGTCCTGTTTCTACATTGTTATCTAACAGTTACTAAAAACCCAGCATCCAGCTATTGTTCAAACGTTTGGAGACAAAGATATGTTTTTTTAAAAGTGTTCAGGTAAAGACTGTTGACTTGCTTTTATGGTATGTTAACAAGGTTTGTAACAGAATTTTAAAACAGTTCATCTGCGGCTTTGCTTTGTGTTTTGTTACATGTACTAATGTATTCATTATTTATTTGTCAGATAATGCCATTAGTATAAAATCTGCATATGTGATATAAGGATCTATTGTTTTTCTTGGGGTTATGCTTACGCTAACTCATTAGCATCCACTGTTTTAGAATCAATTACTTATTTATTACCAGTGAGGCAACCGGCTGACCAAGTGAAGAACTTCCAGAGTGCAACATTGTTTCTTTGTGCCTTTGTGGTTTTGTAGTAATTAATTTATCAAAGATCTACTGTTGCTGTGTGTTTGTTATAGGCAATTAGTTCCTCCAGTAGCAACCTTGTGCTCTTTCTCTTTGAGAACTACGTTGATGAGCACAGCCTCTCGTGGTAAAACATACTGTGGAATAATCATTGTGCAGAAATGTCCTTAGCTGAAGGCCAGTGAAAATGGAAGATTCTTTTTTACATTCCGAAAGAGTTATACAGAAATGTGCAAGATTCAAAATTAAATGGTGAAAAGAAAGGGAAGTGAGAAAATTTGTATGGAAAGAGGCTACAGTCAGTGTCCATCCATGCTTGTTCCTGTCAGGAGCACAAAAATGGTGCCTCATCCAATTAAAACATGGCACTGTATTAATTATCATATTATATTATTATTATTATTATTATATTATTATTATTATATTATTGAATAGTTTGTGCTTTGTTTTGACGTGTTGCCATCGAGGTGCAGTCAAACACTGAATAAGTGTTATTCAGTTTAACTGTTTAAATTCTCTTGGCCTATTTGATTCGTAACATGCTCAGATACTACGACCCATTCAAGTAGAAATCATTTGGACCCAGCTTCATACCAGTGTCCAGGGGAGCTTTTTCTGGTGTTGAGTTCTTGTTTGCTGTGTTGCTGTTGTAAAACAGATTTCAGTCTCAATGACACTGCTTGATTAAATATAGATTTTTACATAACTATAATGGAAAGCACTGACAGCCATTTTTGTAACTTTTCTAATGGAAATTTTTTGTTTAACATAATATTGGCTGATCAGTATCTTTCTAATATGTTATATCCAATAACTGATCAGCTGATATATACTGTCTGTAAAAGTGCAACAGAATAGAGAACAACAAGAAAATCAAAAGCCAAAAAAAGCCTCAAAAGAAATAGTTTCAGGTTACCGGCACAATTTTTTAGATTTCTAAAAACCAACCTACCAGTGTTTCATTTATCTACACCTATAATGTTGGTGTGGATAAAATGATGGTGGGGTTAGGTAGGCTAAGCAGAGTAGTTTCTGTTCGGACTTGTAGCAACTTTCACATTTACTTTAACTGCTAGTACTTCAACACAGAAAAGAGAGAATACTTGAGACACAACTGGGACTACACAGGGATCAAAATAACAAATGCTAAATTTAAAGATTACTCGCTATGGTGGCCTTAGCAATGAACTCGTATTGATAAGAAGAGAGCACATTTTTTTGTTCCACTGTGCAGCAGTGAATGTACTCCTCCCACATCTTGATTTTAGATTAAAAGACAAAGCAGATTTTTACTAAGCACAATCATACCTGAATTCAGCGTAGAATTAAATATATTCATCAATGTTTGGAATCTTGTTTGTGACTGCACCATTATGGGTCAGCGTTCTGTACTCTCACTCTCAGATGTGCTGATTTGGGATCAATAAGACGCTATTGACCTAACCATGTAAATGTGCGACTCTGCAGACTCGTCTTAACAAGCCCAGCACACAAACACATTTATGGATCACTCAGAGGATTGTTAAGAACTGACAGGCTGCGCAGTGTGCACCCTGTCTGGTTCCTAACCCCAACTCTGGGACTCAAAGTTGTCTAAGTGGTTAAGTAAATGGATGGACGGACTATGAATTTTTAGGCGAACTGTTCACTATGTTCACACTGATGAGTTTTAGAGTTGATTGCTGAATTATGTTTTTCCACTTGGATCTCTCTTTCTTTGATATGTTGCCATCAGTAGTAGAAGTTACCTGGACCCACAACAACTTGTTCTGCAGTGTGTGCCTTTCTATTGTTTTTGTATATATTCCTCTTGATGAATATATTTCTTATGTTCGTGCCTTTTTTTCCTGCTGTCCACTATTTTTTTCCCTCCAAAATGACTATACAGCACCATCTAACATATTTATTTAAAAATAGCATCTTTACTTTTCGCTCTGATGAAGCCAGACACAATTACAATCCATTTCATAGCAAACTTTATTTCAAAATGCCATTTCTTTACGTAAATCCATACAGCAATTCTTGTTATCCGCTCATTGACTGGTGCATGTCTTGGTCACATAATTCATTGTGGACTTTTTCTAAAAGGGCGATCTAGAATCTGTCAGAAAGTAAAAATAAATATCATAAAAGATGTGACGCTTTTTTTTTGTCTTTACTCTAAAAGATCCACATTCAATTTCCCTTTCAAACGATTCAAAGGATTTTTAATCAGAAAACTTTTTACACATGCACCACCATGTCCGTTTTGTCCTGGCAGGTAAAAAAAAAAACTCTTCAAGGAGGCAGCTTAAACCAGGCTATGATCCACTTGAAACACAAAGAACATCGCATCGTCTCTTTTATTACGGGCTCTCAGGTGTAGAGAATGACTCTGATCCGCCTGTTGCCTCTCGTCAGTGCAGTTATTGAAAATCACCTTCAATTTACTCCAAACATCGAGACTGCAAGGGAGCAAGTCACCGTGCTCTGTTTGATCCAATCCTTCCTTTAGATGGGATGTAGGAAGCCAGGTCTGATGGAATCAGAATCAGTGAGCAAGAAAACTACAAAAGCTTCAGATTATCAGGTTATATTTAAAAATAAAAGCTTCAGGACCGGGAATGTGTGTGCACACTACACATGCTGTGCATCCAGTGTGGCTTGTATTGAAGTTGATTGTAGAAACACAGACATGGAGAGAGGGACAGACTATATTTTGCCCAAATCTCATACCAGATTAGGTTTAAAAGGCTCTGACGTTTCTCATATACAGCTTGAATGACTTCTCTGTACTTTCTGCAGTGGGCGTGATAAATCTAATATCACTGACAGTAACTGTGTCAGATCGTAATGCATCTGTCTGGGTATTAAGGTAACCCGCCCGTTTTGTTATTCTGCACATAAAATCACATTGCATGCTTTTGAAATTGCTTGTATGGGATGGTGCTTCTTCATTTTCACTCTGACACCTCCTTTGTTGCTGCTTTCAAAGCTTCACAGCCAGCAAATAGACTGAGAATCATCTTTGTTTGTATTACAGTTTTGTCCCAAAAAGAGATTTTTTTTCCCCTGACCCACAGTGGCACTCCTACCAAAACTTCTATGTATTCTTGTGGCACTGTAACCGATTCGGCAACAAAGTAGAAAGAAGGAATAGAAAAGCCCTGCTGCGGGCTTGTGCAGAGCTTCAATCAAAATCCTGGAAGCTAGTTGACATGCAGGCCGTGGAGGTCCCCGCAAAGTTATTGAACTTGTTTCTCTGGGCTTTTTTTTCTCCTACCAGCAGCTTTTATATTACCTGGCAAAGCTTCTCTTTTTTTCAGTCCGAAGCTGGAGCCTGCAGTCTGAAAGGCTCACTGTCCCTAGATTAGGTTCTACTGGCGTGTATGATCAGTGAACCGGAACCGGCTTGCGGTCGGAGCAGCACGGTGGGGTTGCAGCTACATCCCGCCAAGTGGCTGGATGGTGATAAGTTCATTGTTGTGCCTCCTGCGTGCCCTAGATAAGCCCCAGCACGTCGGGAGTTCGCCGCCGCAGCCACGACAGCGGCAGCGGCAGCCACACCGTAAGCCGTTTACGGCCGGTCAGACTGCAGTGTTCTGACAGACTGTCATTCCCACCTCTCAGGGCGTTTAGTGCTAATTTAGCAGCCTGATTATAGAGGCATACAAGTTTGCCACGTTGGAAACACACGCTGCTTGGATTCTCAAAGGACAATGAATCCACACTGTACTCACACACCAATTACTCACCCTGCAAACAGCTTTTTACAAGAAGAAAACCAGCAGTTAGAATCCTGGAGTGGATGAGAAAATCACCAAAGGGGGGAAAAGCGCTGCCTTCTCTTAAGCAAGGCACTTAACAGGGTAAGCCAGCAACTGCAGTTGTCGTGGTAAGTCTTTGTCAGCCTTTAGAAAATGCAGCAAAATGTGATTGCTGAGTGATTGCTCACGGACGTGTTGACATCACTTACCAAGCCAAACTTTGAAGACTGTAAATGTTACGATAAGGTGCATTTATAGCACCATGAAGTGAAATCATCAAATACAAAGAATGAAAACTGGGTCAAAGTTTGCATTTATGTATGAAAAATAGCCCTAATTAATAATACATTAGTCCCCTGATGATGCCTTTCCACTGATGTTGAAGTGTCAGTAAGAAACACATAAAGATGACTAATGGTAGTGTATACATGGGTGAAACAATAGCAAAACTTCAAACTTCCAGCCAGCCTGAATGCTGATTATGGTCGGTTGACCACCTTTCATAATGTATCTGCATCTGATCACAATGCGAGGCAGAAAACCTCAACAAGCAATCTAGCACATTTGATAACACTTGGATCACAGCGCATTCCGCATGCATGTTTTCAACTCCCATTAACATACATTTACATACACTTTGCATGTAATTGACAGGTCTGCTAGAGGTCTGCAAGTCAGGACACCTCAGCCCTGGCTGCACTGAATTGGACCAACTTGTTTTGTCAGAAGAGATTTTCAGTACTTGGAACAGTTTATCACTTGAAAGGAGTTTAACCTCAACCTTACCTGCATAGCGATAAAAAAGTTCTCAGTGAAAAAGGACCAAACTTTGATCGTGAATGCAATATTCTGCAACATTCTTTTCTGTAATCCAATCGATATGTGTTAAAGCCTGCACTTCGTTTTTATTGGTATTAGGAATGTCGGGCCTTTACTTTTGAGTGTGCAGCCTCAGACACACTCAGAAGCTTACATTGTTATTCGATCTATACAACATTGATGTCTTGTCCAAAGCCACCCTTCCAGTGGATGGCCATGCCTAACTTCAGTGAGGGGGCTCGACTGACTCGGGAGTCACGGATTATACAAATCACAATGCTTTTTGTATCTCTTCGCTTCTCACTGAAGTGGGATAACACACGGTGGAGGGAATGAAGCTACTTACATAGAACAATGCAGCAGGACAAGGGTTAGATATTCTATTCTCCCTGTGTGGATAGAGAATAGTATTATCTTTTCCAGGGTCGGATATCTACCTTGTGCTGCATACGAATAAATAAAACATGCACTGTGCATCATATATACTCGATGAGTTTTGTGAAACCTCAGCACTTTTTGAGGAAATATCTAACAAGAGGTGTAAAGGAGAACTTGAGGATAATTCAGTACTTTAAAAGTTTTACTTTAGCTGACAGCTAATGTTTAATTAATAAACTTACTTGTACAGTACATCAGTTTTACAGTTTTTTTTTTTGTTAGTTTGTCGGTTGTATTGCACATCTGTGGTGTCAAAGCTTTAACGCTTTCTTCCGGCTTATGTTGTGTCCTCTTACCTTAGAAGGTGCAGCACATTTTGCTGGGTAGCGTCTTTCTGCTCTGCTGGATATCAGACAAACAGACAGTTTTGTTTTATCGCTACAAGTATGGGCATTAGCCTGAATTGATATGCTTCCATGTGTTTCCTTCAGCGTCGTCTGTCAGCTCTCTGTTTTATTTTTGTCGTTCAGAATTACATTTGCTAACTAGTGTTATTGTAGGGAATCTGGCATGGTAAAGTATAAGGAAACGTAACTACTGTCAGTCCAAAAAAAGACAGTAGTAGCTGGTCTAAGTTGGCAGGTCAGTGTTGGAGGAAGACAATGAAAGGCAGTGCAGGCTTTGGTTGTTAACTAAAAGCTACGGTTGTATTTTGAATGTTTATTTTAAGGATGAAAAACGGGCCCAGTTTGTAAGCGATGTTTCTGTAGAGCATCAATTAGAAAACAGTTTTTATAAAAGTTGTTTAACGTAATTACTTTAAAATAAAAGTGACAAGTTGGTTGAGAAAGTAGTAAAGCCAGATGTTTACTGACAGTGTGGAAAAAAGCCTCATCCCATGTAATGTAGCACCCGGTTAACATCTCACCATCCATCCACCCACTATAATGCATGTTGTGTGTGGCACAAATGCAAAAACAGAAGAGTGCTAATGCTGCTGATGAGAGCAGATAGAGACACGCACACTGGGGAATTTATTACCCACTTCAGCCATGAAGAGGGAGTAGGCTGCAGGCTTTACCAGCAGGAGAACCTCGTTCACATTTAGACTGTCATCCATGGACGGATCATCTGAACGGATGAAATGTATTTACTTTTAATTTACGTATTTTTTTCACTTAATATTAGTTCTGCTACCTTTTCAACCGATAGCAGACGTTCTTTTCAAAGATTGCAGCAAGCATACATAGTGTGCACGGCCATGTTTACGGTTACACATTTCGTGCCAGAGTATTGTTTTAAACTGTGATTATATGTATCCATCCATTCTTGGCTGGTCCCTATCCCCAGCTACTACTGTGAGGGGCAGGGTACACCCTGGACAGGTCCACGGTCTGATACAGGGCTAACACAAAGAGACCGACAACCATTCACACCTATGGGCAAATTCAGAATCATTAATTAATCTAATCCCACTAAGTGCATGTCTGTGGACTATGGTTCTTTCAGGGTACTCTGGGATCCTCCCAATGTCATATGATTTGAAAACACAGACTTTGCGTGTCATCATTGGCAAAGACACTGTTAATATGAATTTTGCGGTTATTAAATGCATTTATGGGAAAAATATCATCAGCCTCCAAGATTAGTGACCGTCAGCATAAAGTTATTCAGAATACACAAATTCTAAAATGCCAAAATTACCTTTCTGTTCTGGTGCTCTGACAATTCACCGTGTTAAGTGATTTAAAAGAATACAAGTACTTTTATAGCACGCGTTATTCACAGAACCGCCTGGCATGTCAAAATACTGTAATGTTATCTTTGCTTCTGGATATCTACTGTTGTTTCAAGGATCTCACCATGACTGGGAGAGTGCACACACCATATAATGGCTACGAACTGTAAACCTTTACCACGTGAACACAGTTGTTGGAACTTAAGGATCCATCGCTTTTCGATTTTGGCTTGAAAACACAACCTCTGATTCTTTTTTAAAAATGTTTTTCCCTCTCCTGTGATTGGCCAAATGTATTTAAATGTAGTGTTAATTTGCTAAAGTGCTCTTTTAATGAGGGTGGCAGTTGCTTAATCCTAATTGATTATCGCAATTTGTCTGGTTCTTCTAAATGAGCTGTCATTCACACTGTACTGTATGTGTACTTTGCTCAAATTAACCTGCATGGCCGAAAATTGTCTTTAAAAGTTGAAACAAAGTAAACAGCAAGAAGCTAATTTACTGGATCAGATCCCAAAATTACAGAAATTCATATTAATCGCCTTAAAGTTAGGACAGAACCAAATCTGAAGACATAGCAGCATAACCAACATTGTAAATCATCACCCAGGTTATACGTAACTACACCACCTCTCAGTCACAACATGTTTCATCTGTTTTAGTGCTTCACTGCTTCTGCTTTTCCTTCATTTTCACATTACTTATATCAAAACACAGTTTGTTTGTCATGCTGAGAGAAATGCTCTTATGAAAGCATGATGTTGGCGATGCAAAGGGAAAGTAGCACCTGCAGACCTGTGCGCGTCATGCATGTTTCTCAGATTAGTGGCTCCATAGTGTAGCGGTTTACACATTTGCCTAACGAGAAACAGTCCCTCATTCGATCCCGGAAAGAAACACAAATCCCACTGGGGTTGTGTCAGAAAGGGCATCTGGCATAAAAATCTGCCAAATCAAACATGCAGAGCTACCTGCTGGCTTCATTCTGCTCGAGCAGCCAACTGTAACTGTGTTTTCACACTGTAATTCTCAAAATTTGACATAGACGGGTATAGTGAAAATGATCTACAGCACTGTTTTTGCTTCAAACTGTTGAGTTTTATGGGAGTGTAAGTTTAACAACCAGACATCAGAGTCAAATGAAACGTGTTCTGCAACTTTCTATATCGGGCCTTTCTACAGATAAAAAAGAAGAAGAAGAAGGCTGTCTGTCTCTTCCCGGCCTGTGGTTAAGTTGTCGTGATGCTTTTCTCTCTGCCTGTGCTCCAGACACCTTTGCAACACAAGCCTTTTCACACTTTGATTCCGTACTGACATAACGCAGTGATAGTAATAAAGTTCAATCAAAGCTGAAAACCTGTGCAGGTCTACTTTGTTTTCACACAAATATTTTAATAACTCCAAAGATAAAGAACTGAACTTGTAAGCAGAATTAATTATGGCACAAAAATATTTTCAAACAGCGTCATCTAATTAAAAAAAATATTAATTCGTTTTAAGAAATACCTTCACTTCAGGATTTAGGTGGTAAAGCAGGTTGCCCACTTTTCTTAGTGGTTGAATTTCTTTATGTTAAAGGAATTCAGGAAGATTTGCAAATTAATATAGTTGTGAACATTAGTATCATTATTAGCAGCTGCTAGCTGTATTTATGTTGATTTTATCTGTGTAAAATCAATACTGATCACATGAGGAGGATTATATAGATTAGCTAGGTTGAAAATGAACAGATTAATTTGAGTCACTAAGCAGCTGCCTGTGATCCTGTGCTGTGGTCAGTTGTACTCTGGTACAGATTCTAGTTACAGCTACAGCTGAAAATAGCTGAAAAAACCCCTAAAACAAACAAAGTCTGGAGGGTTTTCGTTCCTTTTATTATTCAGCACCTTAGTGGGAAAACTGCACAGGACAGGCTTCTTTCTTAAACTGGATATATTTTGCAAAATGAGCAAGAACAAGTTGTTATTAAGGCAATGCTGAGGCACCCGTGTTACTTGCTAGGCATGCTAATGTCCCTTTTGGGAGAGTGAGCAATCCTCATTGAACACCATGTTTAAGTGTTCAAGGTGACTTGAGTAGCAGGCTCACTTCACCTGTTTTCTCTTAGCCATTAAACTTTTTTCTTCCTAAGTGGGACCGCAGGGCACTTCTAGTTGAACCTGATGAAAACTGGACAGATAAACTGGTGGAGTAAGCCCCTGGAAAATAAATGTCCTTTAACAAGTGGACTGGTACAGAATACAGACAGAAGAAGATCTGCATTCATTCTGCTTTGAATAAAAGACTTGGATTTTACTGAAATGCACTTGAAACAACTGGCTACCAGCTCTAAAAACAATACCACATCTGCATGACAATGAAGTGAGTGAAATATGACCAACATATGAAAGCTGATTGTTCCAGGATGTGAGTGAAATGGGGATTAAAATCTTTGCCTCCATCAACATGTACTTCTTTCACATGGAGATTAAGTTGTTTTCCATATCCATGGCTCTGCAGAACAACAAATGGGTTAACCAATGAGACATAAAAATAGTAATTGCTATTCGTCGCAGAATAGCAAATGGCTTTGGTGTTTGTTTGGTTCATTGCACAGTGCGTGCCTTCTTTGCGAAAGCTGATGTGCATGTTGAATTAAGTCAACATCCAAATGAGAGTGCTGTGCAGAGAGAGGCGGTCCGTGTGTGAATGACTGCTTCCTTCTGTATGTAAGCAGGGGTCGGTTTGTGCTACAGGTTGACGGTGGGGTTCTTTGTTTTAGGACATGAGGTCATGATTTTCATTCGAATCTTCATTTTTGGTTGAATAATGCACTAGAACTTTACTTTTTTATTAAACCTGTAGGTGTGTGTAAAAAGTGTTTTTACTTTGTCATGGTGATGCCCTCTGCATGCCTTTGAGCTTTGTGTTCGGTCCAGTACAATAGAAACTGAATCGTCAATGTTTTCTATTTCTGTGGGAAAACAAACATGTTGACTGGGTTTAGCTGCCAGAGGGATTTAACGCAGATCCCAGTCAGAGTGGGCGTGGCTTAGCGAATGCGATGATGCAGTACAGAGTGGAACAGAAATATAGAGACTTGCAGATATTTGTTGATCTCCCTCAGATGCAATTTTAGACACTAAAAGGAGGATTTACAGAGTGAAAGGACTAAGCTGGACTAGATTCAACCATTTTCTTTGTTTTCAGCTGCAGTCTGTTCATCCATCCATGAAACATTCAAACTGCCATTACACATTATAGAAATTAGGATGGGATCAGTTTTTAATCCATATAGAACAATGTTACAATATTGTGTAGGCACAAAAATAGGTAGGCACAGAGGATGTTACCGTCCTGAAGAACATCACCTCTAGAGCCAACGAAAAACCCTGGTTTACAGCACAGGTGCGCGTGCTGCTGAGAGAGAGAGATGCTGCGTTCCGGTCTGGGAGTACAGCTGCCCTTAGAACAGCTAGGGCAAACCTCTCTCGCTCTATCCGCCAAGCAAAGCGAGCGTATGGCAAAAAGATCCAGCACCACTTCAATGACGCAAAAGACTCCCGCAGCCTATGGCAGGGCATCCAGGCTGTCACCCAGTACAAGCCAGCATCAAGTAGTTGTGAGGGTGATGCCGCACTCCCTGA
>VUQR01018825.1:0-27993 GCA_015108515.1 Hemichromis elongatus | reverse complement strand
GCCACTACACCCCCCCCCCCCCCCCCCCCCACCCCCCAGTCAGGGTTTTCATTTCATTTGAAGAAATGAATCCCACTAACTCATTTATTGTGAACCAAACTCTCGGTGTCCTGAGCTCATTCACTGACTCCGTCATCCTCTGGACTCACTAACTTTAACACAGCAGCTCCTAAATGTTCCCACTCACTCCACGCCGGCAGGGTCACAGTCTGAGAGGCAGAGGAGGAACACCAAGAAATCTTATCATACAAACACAGAAGAGAAAATGTACTTATCCCACATTTGGGACATTCTTATATCATCATCATCATCGTTATTATTATTATTATTGTTGTTGTTGTTATTATAAATGTAAACGGCAGATATTGCAGAATGACATAAAAATAACGGTGTTGTAATTTTTACCATCAAATGCTACAGTATTGTTTATAGTAAGTTATAGTTTTGTGAAATTGTGACATATTTGAATGGAAAATGTTGGATATACAAAATAAAAATATGAAAGCAGCCGTAGAAGTGAGATTTACAGCACATATAACACATATAATAATGTTTTGTTACATTTGTTATATTTTGCGGGACATTTTGAGGCCTGGCCTCCAGCTTCATGTCCTGGACACTTTCCTTGTTTTGGTGCAGTGTGATAAGACTGATTTTTGTTTAGAGGGTGTAAGTTTTTTTTTGTTTTGTTTTTTTTTAAGTTAACAACAGTGAAAAAATCCATCATAAACATTGTTTTTAATAAACAAGAAGAGAGGTCCGTTATTTTATTTGAATGAAATGTCTTTGTAAAAAAGCTAAGTTTAGTCTTCGCGTGATTTGTGTTCCATTCCTCCCTCCCTATAAAACAAAAAATTTCCCAGGGCTTTTTTGCTTTTCGTTTCGACTTTAGATTCATCAAGTTGCTCAGATTAACACCGGAAACAGGAGCGATGGGCACCACATTGAAATTAGAGATTTGGCTTTTATGCACTTAATTCAAAATCTCTTCTGAACTATCAAACTAAATGAGAAAAGATAACAGAAAAACGTATAGACTGGCAGATGATGATTACTCTGATATTTTTTGTTTAGTCTCACAAACACAAAGACCCTGAAGTGATTCTAAAGCAAGTTTTGCCACTCGACGGTCAGTTACACAGTTTCTGTGAGCTGCTATACTACAGTGACATAACTCCGATCTGATGAAAAGGGGCTAAAGTGTGCTGACTTTGCCCACAGAGGCCCAAAAGGCTTCTTTTTTAAGCTTCAGATGATTTTATTTTGCAAAATCCATAACCGGACGTTGAGCTCGTCGTTTGGTGGCATGTTGACTCCCACTTTCATCTCCGGTGAGGACACACAGGTAACTGCTCCAGGTATTTCAGCGACAGTTACCCTACTGTTAATGCTCCGAGCGGATTCAAACTTGTTCGGCGGTGTGTGGTTAGTAGCCTGAATGCGAAGGTCTGACAAGAACCGAGAAACATTTGGTATTTGGCGAAGTAAAGTTTGTACAGTACTGTTAGCAGGCAGGGCTAGCTGCTAGCTCAGGTTAGCCGTGCTAACAGCAGTAAACTAATGTTGACTTTCATTTCCAAAGGCGCGTTACATTTCCGCGCGGTGTTAGTTTGTCACTTGCGCTCTTTAATCCAAAAGGTGACACCTGACACGCGAGGAATACACTTAATCACAGGTGGACAGAATCAGATGCTAGGTTAGCAGAGCAGCTAGCATGAGCAGGATGCCGTCCGCGCCGATGGACGTCACACCTAGACTCTCCTTAAATTTGGTCCGGATTACGGTTGCCGTGCTGATCCGGACCGAAATGCAGCCGGTAATATATCTGTTTAGACTGTTCTTAATGCCCAAGGGTGTCTCCTTTAATCCGGCTCTAGTGTTATGCTTGAATTAATTCGTTAATGTGGTGTTTTTTAGACTTTGGTGGAGTTGGTTAGCTTACAGATTTTACTGTAAACAGGTTAGCCGAGCGGCGAGACACGTGAGCTATCCCCACACACCGGACATCAAGCCCCGCAGGTAGGCTGGTGAGGTGATGCTCTGTGGTTGTTTAGCGGGATTCTCCAAATTTCTTACC
The DNA here is from genome assembly GCA_015108515.1 of Hemichromis elongatus. Classification (NCBI taxonomy): domain Eukaryota; kingdom Metazoa; phylum Chordata; class Actinopteri; order Cichliformes; family Cichlidae; genus Hemichromis; species Hemichromis elongatus. Next base: position 25,916 of record VUQR01018825.1, on the reverse strand, counting down.
GTCGGCTTTAGCAGAACAGCTAACGCTGTAGCTGCCAGTGTTTTAGCTCTAGCTGAGCGGCTAGCAGCTTGTTTGCGCAGTAAAGTCCACTCTGCTCGTAGGAGAGTGGCTGAAGGTGTCGCGCAGGGGTCCACAGGTTCACCTGCACGCTCACGCCGCCAGCTCGCACTCTGTGACTCGGTCAGTTAGAAGCTAAATGCTCATTTGTGCTGTAAAATAGTTAGCTCGTTTGGCTAGCCTGCTAGCCCGTGGTAAACTTCCGTGAGTTTGAACTACTTTATAGTCAATCATAGAGATTTTTAACCTTCATAAAGTAGTTCACCTGAACGCTTTCGGGCCGTCTAAATTGTCAGCTGCTACTTATAGTGGATAGATGCTAACGAAGTGGTCTGTCTGTGGGCCTGATCTCCTCGAGTGTAAGCTTTATTCAGCGTGGTGGGCACAGCTCAGCGTGCGTGTGCACAGAACTCAGACTGTTACCATCGTGTTTACAGGGTCAGCCTTCTCCTGCTGGACACGCGTGTTCGCTGAACTCAGTATGAAGTAGGAGCTCCTCTTCCTCTCCACCCTGTTCCAGCCAACAGGCTGCAGCCAGCCGAAAGTCTGAGCTTATTTCACGCAGTTAGAGTTTATTTCATGACAGCAGCTATGGCTGACCTCTGTTCTAACAACACTTTAAATGAGGGGAAAGATTTAAGCCAGTACTTTATGAAAAGGCTTGAACAGCACCGACAGGGGTCCATAAACACCTGGAACACCAGTTAAATCTTAAACAGAGACGGTGTGGGGTGTGTGTGTGGGAGGGGGGGTTGATGATGTGAGTGAGTGATGCACATTTATCGGCGTGGAGTGGATTTAATCGTACAAAGAGGATCGGGCCCTGTCTGATAATAAAGCACAACCTGCTGCTGTGCACCTGAGGCAGGTGAACTGCCACACAGAGTAAATCTGAAGGGTTTGAGGTCACTGAATTGAAAGCTGTTGTCAGCATGTCACCGTCCAGTGTGTTTCTCATTCAGAATATTTAGAGTTTATTCTTCGTCAGTGCTAAAACGTTCTCACCTGTTGGACATTTGGAATAAGATGAAACTGTACTTCCAAATTTGAAGCAGACCTGAATGGAAATAAATGTGAGACTTGGACAGTATTAGAGATATGAGAACATATAAAACTTAATTTTATCGCCCTCCAAACATTGGCCACTCTGATGTCTTCAGTCAACCAAACTTCAGATTTCCAGGTCAGATGATTGTTTTTATTTCTCCATGGTTTGACTTTCATCGTGTGGTACTGGCGTTTGTTCTGACCTTCAGCTTGTGACCAACGCTGATGGAGACTTCGGGCGTTTGCGAGCTCGATGTGGTGACGAGACGAATCGTAGGAGGCAACGATTCCCCGCCTGACCTGGAAAGCCCGTCTCAGGTGAGCATTGACGGCTCATTGTTTGTGCTGCTGCTTGTTCGTGTCTGGTGAAAGTCAGCTGATTCTGCTGCAAGTGGACAGACTTCATCTCCTCCATGTTGTCCTGCAGCTGGTAGTCCTCGTTCTCCACCTGTTGCAGATTCTGGTTAGAGTGGCCCTCGAGTTCAGACCAGAACAAAGACTACCACCAACTGCAGTCCAGCATGGAGGGGCGGAGTCTTCACAGTTCTCTCCTGAAAGAGAGATCTCTGTGAGAGAGCCTGTGTAAAGGATTTCAAGGTAATTGTCTAATGGATGGATGTGTTTTGTCAGGAGGAGGTGTCTGAGTTTGGTTTGGGGCTCTCCTGCACCAGTGAGGAGAGGGGGGAGACTCCAGGCCGAGAGGACAGTCCCAGCGACCTGGTGGAGGCGGAGCTCGATGCGGGTGGAGATGCAAAGAACACAGAGGACAAAGCTTTTGGTACGAGCAGAACTTTAGAAGCACTGAGCAGCCGTACATCCGAGCCAGGACTCATTTCTCATCTCAGGAATTTAATATTTACATGCAAAAATAAAAACCTAATAACAACCGACACGGAGCCTGTGAAGCTTCACGTGTGTCTGAGACCACTAACTCACATACTGGTACACATGTTCGTTCAGCTGTGTGACACCAGGGAAATGGAAGTTTTACCAAACCGGACATTTTTCTGTTAAACTTCTTGTATTCTCATCTGAAGTCAGTTTCTTCCTCGTTGGTCTGGTTTCAGGGAAGGAGGTGGTTCTTCTGATGCAGGCGCTGAACGTTCTCGCCACCCCTGAGGAGAAGCTGGCCGCTCTGTGCAAGAAATACGCCGACCTGGTGAGCCAAAAATCGGACACACCAACACTGAGCAGATACTCCCACGACCTGGGAGCAGGTGACAGGAAGCACCGTCGGCCAGGAAATGTCGAAACTCGGTCATCATGTGGTGTTCGTCTGGTTTTCTCAGATGAAGACCACATGATGACTGGTGCACGTGGTCGTTCACGAGTCACAAGCACCAGATTCCTTCAGATTCACCAACGCTGTGAACAAGCTCTCAGCTCCTCCTCCTCCGAGTCGTGGTCACGGCCGATCGTTTCCCGCCCTGACAGACGTGATCGTGGGCAGTTTGAATGTCAGCAGAGCTCTGCGAGTGGCTCATGGGGTGTTCCTTCGTTTGCTCATTGGACACCTACAGAGTAATAATGAGCAGATGCTCAGTGTGAACAACCGTCATTTGTTTGAAAATAATGAAAATGCTTCAGTTCGTGTGCCACAGAAGTAAATAAATCCGGCCGGGCATTTGGAAAAAGGCTGGAGATGTTTCACATTTAGATTTTATGTCACCAACTCACACAAAGGTGATCTTAGACCTCAGGAAGCTCTCACAGATTTGGGCGACAAGAAGAAGGCACCAGGAGATGTTCACATTCAGACACGAGTTACACTCGAACGGCTTCGAGATGTCACCTTTAAGATGAGGCTTCTCGGTGCTACATTTTTGTTATAAGCTTCCTCGTGAATGTTACCGTCAGTTTCCTGTTTGTTTCTAAAAACATAAAAATGACCCAGTTCGAAGGTTTGTTCAGTTTTTGTTGCTGCCTTTCAGCTGGAGGAGAGCCGCTGCATGCAGAAGCAGCTGAAGGCCCTGCAGAAGAAGCAGTCCCAGATCGTGAAGGAGAAGGTCCACCTGCAGGGGGAGCACAGCAAGGCCATCCTGGCCCGCAGCAAGCTGGAGAGTCTCTGCCGGGAGCTGCAGAGACACAACAAGACCCTGAAGGTAGTTTAGCCCGCAGGTGCCGTCGAAAACACCCGATGAAGGATCATCTTAAGTTTGTGCAGGTTTCACTTCTCCCCCTAACCCCGCAGGAGGAGAACGCCCAGCGGTCCAGGGAGTACGACGAGCAGCGGAAGGAGGCCATGCTGCACTTCCAGATGACCCTGAGCGACATCGAGGTGCAGATGGAGCAGCACAGCGCCCACAACACCAAGCTGAGGCAGGAGAACATGGAGCTGGCCGAGAAGCTCAAGAAGCTCATCGAGCAGTACGAGCTCCGAGAGGAGGTGAGTTTAGGTCGAATAAGAAAAGTCTGTTTCTGCTCACTGAAGAGGATGAATGCTGCCATTTCACTTTGTGAAAGAGTGTACCACCTGAAACGCTGCACCTATAGTGTCACAGCATATATCAGCTGATATATCAGCTGCTTCTCAGAGCAGCAGGTGGTCCCGGTTCTGTTCCGGTTGGAGTACCCCTCCAGAACACAACCAGGACCTTCATCTCCAGCTGTTGTCCAGCATAGCGGCGGAGTCTGTGAGACTTTTGCCACAGCAGATGTGGTCGGCCGTGCGGTGGGGAAAGGGATCGATTGTGGAAGTTGTTTTCAACTTAAAAACAAGGCAGTCGCTTCATCTCCCAAAGATGGAAAATATAACTGCCGAAACCTCGTCGCCTCCACAGAGGTCCTTTAAGACGTCATAAATGCACATTTAAAGACAGTTACACAGTCTGATATCTACTCTTCTAGTCACATCACAGTGAGACACTACTGAGGACTCCATCGCCTCCACACATCACTCGGTGTGACAGCGTCCTTCACACTGATGAGAAACATAACCAGGACCCGAAAAGCCTGCTGGGATTACAGAGCAGCAAGAAAAACGTTTTGTAATAATTTTGCAGTCACTCGGGTTCTGCTGGAGACGTGATTTGTGTTGTTTTTCTGCAGCACATCGACAAAGTGTTCAAGCACAAGGAGCTGCAACAGCAGCTGATGGACGCCAAGCTGCAGAGAATCACCGAGATGATGAAGGAAGTGGAGGAGAAGCAGCAGCGCGAGAGAGACTTTGTGAGGATCTCTGTTTGTTCTGGTTTTTATCACAGCTGTGAATGAGCTCAAGTGTCTGAGAGACTGTCTGTGTGCCGCCGCAGCTGCTGAAGGATGCCACCGAGTCCAGACGCAAGTGTGAGCTGATGAAGGAGCAGGAGACCCAGCTGAAGCAGCAGGTACACACACACACACACACACACAGGTCGGCTGGATAGTCTCCATCACTCACTGCTCTCGTCTCTCAGCTCTCTCTGTACATGGACAAGTTTGAGGAGTTCCAGAGCACTCTGGCTAAAAGCAACGAGGTCTTCACCACTTTTAGGCAAGAGATGGAGAAGGTGAGTCACCCGCGTGTCAGCGTGCGGTTACCTGGTCACCTGCCTGTGTTTGTAAACTCTACGTGTTTCTGCAGATGACCAAAAAGATCAAGAAGCTGGAGAAGGAAACGACCCAGTGGAGGACCAAATGGGAGAGTAACAACCAGGCCCTGCTGCAGATGGCAGAGGAGGTGATTCTTCTTCTTCTGGAGCTGCATGAAGTTCATGGGCTCTTTTTTTTTCTTTCTTCTTCTTCTTTCGAATCAGTGCTGCTGTGAAACATTTAAAATGACCGATGTTAATCTGAAGTGAAGACAGGGGAACTTTATTGGCCTCAGATTTTTCAGAGACGCACGTTAGAAATGGCGCGTTGGTTTCAGCTTGAAATGCAGGAGCAGACGTAGGAGAGCCCGAGTCGGTCGTGATGCTCATCAGTGTCTCGCAAATCAGGCGTTCAGCACTGAAGTCAGAGATAAAGGTCCAAAGCTCGAGGGCACTCATCTGAACTCAGAGGCTGAAAAAGAAGCCATGCTCAGGTGCCAAAAGCTGCAGTTCCTCTAATGTCCAGCAGAGGCAGCAATGGGTCAGTCCCCATAGACTCCCAGCAGAAATAAACATGTTTACAGCCTGATACACAAACTTTTTGTTCTCTGTGGATCATTACAGCTGTACAGGGGAGGATGTTTCTGTAACGCGCCTGGATTAACCTGTCTATTATTAGGGGCGTGGCCTTCTTTTACTAGAGAGCCACTTGTTGATCACACACAGACACTGATAACTATTAGGCTACTCGTATTGAATTATAATGGCTGTTATAGTTGAACACCTCTTGTGTAGACCAGGTCTCTGACCTCTGGCCTCTGTCGAGACCCGTGTGATGAGACGTGTGATGTCACCGGAGCTTCATCCATCTGATTCTTCCTCCTACATGAAACTGGACCTGACTGAAGGTTGTTGTTTTGCAGAAAACGCTGCGTGACGGTCACTTTAAGGCCCTGCAGGGGAAGCTGGAGCTGCTGGAGAGGCTGTGCAGAGCTCTGCAGAAGGAGAGGAATGACCTGAACAACCGACTCAGCCTCCTCCAGGAGCAGGGAGACAAAGGGAGTGCCACGCCTCCTCAGGCCAAGCCACGGGCGCCTTCGGCCGAGGAAGGGAGGGATGAAGAGGAGGAGGATTCGGCGCAGAGTGACGGGCTGGAGACGGCGGATGTCCAAGAAGCTCCCAGACCACCTGAAACGGACCCAGCGGCGTCTCCTGGCGACAGCGAGCCTGCAGAGACGGCGAGCGCGCCGCAGGACTGAGCTCACCTCGCAGCCTGCGTGGAGGTGAGAGGGCGCGGTGGGAGGGGCTTCACGCAGCTCCAGTCTAGTTCCACAACTAGCCAGAGAACCATCTTCAGTGGAGATAGAGCTCTTTTTTAACATAGACGACCTCAGATTTCTACATGAAGCTGAAGCCGTGTCTCTTTGTGTGATAAATGATTGTATCAGATTCTCTAAACCTTGGCCCACGGTAACGATGGCACTTCTTCATACTCCCCGTTTCTACTCGATCTTTATTTTCATAGGGAACCTCCATGCGGGCCTTCGATTTCTCGCCTCACACGTCTGAGTATTTACTTTAAGTCGCTGTCGAGTGTCTGAGGAAACGCGATGGGGGTCAGAGGTCATCTGGCCGACCACGGGGGCAGGAAATGGCAGAATGGTGTAGTTGGTTCCAAGTCGAGTGTTTGCCAGAGATCGTGTCTGCTGCAGCTGTGCTTTCAGTCATTCTTACATTTTTCTGATGATGAATAAGTCTGTGGATGTCTCCTCCACCATGTGCCGGGGCTCCACCTGCTGCAGGTTCAGGTTAGAGGAGCCTTTCAGAGGAGGCCACCATAGCGAGCTGATGAGAAACAAGTAAACTGGTTACTGGTGGATGTCTGGCAACGCACCTGGCAGCAGGTGTCTCAGGGCCCTTCCCCTGCAGAGTGTGGTTTTTGTTTGTTGTTTCTTAGCCATCGCTCACGTCGTCAGTGCGATCGCATGACCGTACGTCACGGAGACACATGCGCTGTGCTCTATACGGTGAAAGGCAAAAAAGAGAACGAGTGTCAGAGCACAGCGCGTGTCACTTCCTGTGAGAGCGGGATCGTGGAGCGATGAGAGGCAGACCCGGAACACGCGGGAGAGGCCTCGTGTGCTTCAACATCTGCTGGTGCTCTGATTGAATCCTTGCAACCCTGAGCTCACACGGATCCACGGTGCAGCTCTGACGATCACGTCTAAATGAATGTTTAGAGAAACCGTCAAAAAGATTCAATTAGAACTTTATTGAAATGTCAGAGCTTCACTCTGATTACACGTAAATGTTTTTTGGTGTCTATAGACAATACTGACGATAACAGGAAAACATCGCGCTATTTCTGTCACACGGCTGCCTTCGGGACACAGCGGGATCGTTTGCTAACCTGCTGGTAGGCGCTGAGTCGCCATGGCGACAGCCCCTGTTAGAAAGACGCCCAATTTAAATAAATAAATAAATACAAAGTGCGCCGTTTGCTGCCCCCCTGTGGTGAACAAGTGTCGTTTCCTCTCCCTTCAACACGTTTCTGGGGATCATGTGTGCATTTTGTGTTGATGAGCGTGCACGTGTGAGGAGTCGAAGGCCTTCGTCCTCTAAAAGTGATTTCATGTAAACTATGTTTGGAATAATGATGGGCTCTGTGATCTTTATACTGGAAGAAAAGCTGAATGTGATTTCTCTTTTTTTTTTAATGAATCTGAATAAAAAAACCCAAAATGTTGTTTTCTGTCAGTGATGCATATTATTAGGAACACCTCCCTCTGTGTGTTGTTCAGGAAATCTCAGCAGGGGTCAAATCCCACTCGTGGTCATTCTGTGTGGATTAAGTCATCAAACGTTCACCTCTCTTCACGATTCATCATTTATGTTTTCTTTGATCAGGTTGTTAAAGTGGATCTGTTCTGTTTCTATTCTTGGACTCTACCAGACCAGCTTTGCATGATTCAAAATAATCCTCCTGTATATCATAACTGCAGAAACAGGCCTGTTTAGTCCCTCCCACTTTAAGACAGCATTGTGATTGGCTGCTACTCAAAAACAGGGCACCCCCTCGCTGTGACATCATCCAGATTTAAGAGTAGAAAAAACTGTTTAGACAGCAGAACACGGCACAGGAACAGGAAATGCACAACAGGAAGTGAGCAGAAGCAGGATAGGTCCACTTTAACTCGGCGTCGCCCTCGATTTTCCGCTTGTTTCCCGCTGACGCGTTGACCGTTTTTCCGAGTGTCTCCGGTCGAGGCTCTCGGCTTTTTGATGTATTGTTGTTAAAAACCCAAAACGCTCCAGCTGCTTTCAGCCGTGTTCTCGTGCTGCACAAACCGCACAGCAGCTCCTGACTGACTGAGACAGTTTGATCAGTTTTTGTTTTCCTGTCAGGTGATGGTGTTTGTCTCCGCCCACCAGAAAACCTCAGCATGGCCTTTTATTGAGAACGTTAAACTTTATTAACCCTTGGAAGGTTACAGCTGTGTGAACAGCCACACTGAAAGAATCTGGAGTGTTTTTTAGAGTTTGGACTTGTCAGATTCAGATTAAACTTATCCCCCCCCCGCCACCACACACACAATGAAGGGACCAGATAAAGTCACATGATCAGTGTTTGTACCTGTCAGGTAACTGATTGTATTAAACATGATTTTACCTGTGACCTCTTTAAAAGACTGTACATGGAGGATGGAGGTGGTGACGCTGAGGATAAGGGTTGCGGCATGTTCCCTCTGACTCTCAGGTAATGTCAGAATCTACCTCTGCAGGTGAGACTGTGAACCAAGAGGCGTCACAGCTTTGGAGAGCTTTGTTTCACTAACGAGCCCACAGCCCCTCGTTACCGTGTTGCTACAGTTGCTTTTCAATAAACCTTTTGTAGAATTTGCAGCAGTGCTCGTCTGTTTGATTCCTCTGTGTGTCTGTTCCTCATGTTGGGTCACATTTTCATAAGAGAGCTGATGGTTTGGATAGAGACCAGATCAAAGGAAACAAAACGAGTATTTACTTTCAGTCTGTAGAAAAGTAGAGTCCGAAAGCTGAAGAGTCTTTGAGGAAGAGGCAGAATCTTAAAGAATTGCAGAGACACAGTTTTGGAAAAGTTACAAAAGCTTTATTGCGATCAGAGGTGCAGGAACCAAAAACTTAAGTTTCACATCATGTAACAGAACAAACAATGTCTGTTTCCCTCGGGTGTAGGAATTTAGCTGAATGCGGAGGTGAGGAAGTACCGAAGGAGCGAGAGGCGAACGCAGCGGGAATGTTTGTTTGGAGGATGCGTCGTCAGACTCGGGAGCATCTAACGGGAGCTGCAGGCGGAGGAACAGAGCGAGCTGTGCTGTAACGCCACATTTTCCTTCCATCAGCCCTTTCAAAATGAATTCACAGCAACAGCGCGCACAAAGAGCCAATCCATTGGAGCTCCGCCCACCTGAGCAGGACTTCAGTTCTAATCTTTTCCAGGTGCTTTCAGGTACCGGGCAGTGGTGAAGCAAAGCGAGCCGGGGCTGGAGTGCCAGACGCCTCCAACGCTCCGCGCTGTTCTGTTTCGCACTGAGATGAATCAGAGGGAGGGAGAGGGCGGGTGGGGGTCAGGATTGGGGGTGTGGAGCCTGGGCGGGGTTACGATCCCTGAGCCTCCAGCTCTGACGCAGGCGTGTTGTCGGGCTCCTCGTCATTGTAGATGTTCTCCGCCTGGAAGAAACACAAAAGAAGCGTTAGAAGCAGCGGCTGCAGGTCCTACGTCAGCACGAGCGGCGTGACACATCGAATTTTTTAATTCAATTCAGTTTTATGAATTCAGATACCTGGGCAGTGGAGCAGGTGTAGGACTGCGCTCCTATCACATCACTGTACATGCACTTAATAACAAAATAATGTACGTCAACTGTTTCTGACTGTTCACTGTCAGTCTGCTCATTTGCACACCTTTTTAACTTTATTTTAAACTTGCTTTGTGATTTTAGTTTTATTCTTGTATCCGGTCGGGAATTGCAATGAACATTTCTCTGCATCTTGTAGTGTGTATGATTGTGTATGTGACAAAATCTGACTTTGGATCGGGGCTCGTTGGACCACCACAGAACAGTCCAGTGCTTTGTTGTTAGCCACTCCTGGGTGCTGGCTCTTTCTCCTGTTGGAGGACCCAGGACCCTCACAGTGTCTCCGTTAGTGTTCAGCACAGATCCTGCTTCACGCTCAGCCTCCCTCCAAAAGCCTCGGACACCGTCACAGCACCTCGAGTATGTTTGTTTGGAGGATCAGGCGGCCGATGATCTGACGTTGGCGTGCTCGTGACACCGTTTCCTGCTTCTTAAACATTTCCAAACATGCTTCAGATGTTTTGTTTTCCTAAAGTTCACAAGTGGAAGTGACATTCCCATGACAGAACTCCGAGCTGCTGCTTTTACCGAGTCTCCTGTCGCACCACCCACCACTTTGTCTGATCTGTTATCGTCACATACTGTCTGTGTGTGTGTGTGTGTGTGCGCGCGCTCACCATCTGCCACACTTGCATGATGTTGTCCTCGGACACCGAGCAGATGATCCAGGGCTCGTTAGGGTTCCAGGAGAAGTCAGAGATCTTTGCCGTGTGGCCGCCGTGGATGAACTGATGGAGATCAGCAGTAATAGGTTAGAGAGGCGGAGCTTTGTTCTGACAGGAAAACGATGCACACCTGAAACACTGGACCGCTCTCAGTATCTGAGGAACTTCCTGGATTCACATTTTAAAATGTCTTTGTGTCATCGTATGGTCATAATGAACTAAAACACCTTTTCACCCTGAAACGTGTTTGGTTTTTAGGTTAGCCGTGATCATGTGATCAGAATAAAGCTTAAAGACGTGACGCCGACATCACCACCTACCAGGAGCTCCGGGGGGCCGTCTTCAGCGTCCTCTGCAGACTGCTCCTCCCCAATTTTACTAAAACAAGACAAGTCGATATCAGTATTCTATAAAATGCATACCGTTTCAAAGAGAACAAATCTCAAGCCCCGCCCTGATCTGAAGCTCCACCCGACAGCGAGGCTTTACCTGAGATCCCAGACATTGAGACGCCGGTCGGTGCCACTGGACGCCAGGATCGTCTCGTTGTGAGGAGACCACTGTACCTAATAAAAAGGACAGGAAGGACTCGCCATCATTTTTCCCTCAGTTGCGAGTCGCAGGCGAAGCCTCACAAACACTCTTAGGTCTTACCTGGAAAATTTCATCTTTGTGGGACTCAAAGGAGTGAAGCTTCAGTTTGAGGTTCCTCAGATCCCACAATGCAACAGTCTGACAGAAAGAAAAGCACACACAACTTTAACATCCACGAGTAATAAGAAACTTTATTCGTACAATGACAGGCGGAGCAGGCGGGTGTGTCCTCCACCTTATCAGCAGAGCCGGTGGCCAGGATGAACTCGCTGTAGGGGTTGAAGCTCAGACAGTTGACCTCGGCGGTGTGAGCGTCCACTGAGTGACTCGCTTTGGACGTGTTGTTAGAGCGCGTGTCCCATCTGAGGATGGACGGAGGCGGGTCAGAGCCAGCGGGGTTTATTGCACGGTTAGAAACAACCACCACCTTTAACGGTCACTTACATCATCAGCTTCTGGTCGTCGGCGACGGAGCCGAAAAGCGATTCGTGAAGGAGATGCCAGGAGACGTCCTCCACGACCGCCGTGTGGCCCGTGAAGATGGTCTTTGCATCCAAGATCTTCCCTTCTTTTGGGCCGCCCCCGATGTCCCACAGGCAGATGGTCTGAGAGGAAGAGGAGGGGTAATGAGTCGTGAAATGTTTACTTGTTCTGTAACTGCAGTTGTCTTCAGAAGATGAAGCTAATTTGATCAACAGGACTGAGCAGCAATAACGACACGGCGAGGTGGCTGTAAGAATACATGTGACTGGGACAAAATGTTTAGCTCACCTTATTAATGAGGCACTTCATCTTAAAACCAGAGAACTTTGAAATGCTGACGTATTTAAAAAATAAATATTCAAACAGCTAAAAAGAGCACGACCTCACTAAAAAACCAATGAGTGTAGGCGGGGCTGAAAAAAGTCCCGCTAAGAACAGGACTCTGCATCTGAATTTCTTTTCCTGGAAAACTTATAAAAGACATATTTTTAATCATCTTGTCAACTTTTTAAAATTAAGGGCCTTTATTGTGAAAATCCCACAACACAGCATCCAGTAAGAAACAGGAAGCCTTTATTTGAAAAGCTGACTTTTTAAAACATTCTATAAGTTATTTTAGTTTGAAATCTGACATTGAGCATCCAGGTAGTGTCCTGCCGTCTGCCTGCGTGACACCCGCAGGTTTAAACTTGACCCTCACTGACACTAAACGATGATGTCACGTACGTGGTCGTCGGAGGCGCTGAGCAGGTTGCCGCTGAGGTTTGGGTTCCAGGAAAGGCCGTATCCTTCTTTCTGGTGACCTTTCAGTCTCAGGTCAGGATTACACTCCCCGCTGGGATCTGAAACACACACAACCATTCCTCGTCGTGATGCGTGAGAGCGTTTGGTTTCGGGATGTAGCGAGCGGCTGGGCGGCAACCTCACCTGGCTTAGATGGGTGTTTAGTGTAGTCGAAGACCAGCACGTCGGAGGTGGGCGTCTTGGTGGCGATGATGCAGGGGTTCTGGGGCATGTAGCGCGCTCGGTTCACTTCGCCTTCGTGGTTGATCTTTATCTCGATCTCGATCTTCCCACTGACGGAACCGAAGCCGCCGAACTCTGAAAGAACGACAACGCTCAGACGGAGAGGAACAGGCGACGGCGGCACGACCGCCATGTCCTGACATACTGTACCTGAAACTCAGCAGCCTCGCTAACACACTAATGCTACCTGTGAGCTGCACGCCTTCAGCACACCTGAACACAGCATCAACGTACCTGCTGGGAGACACAACAACACAGTCTGAGCGCACAGATGAGCTAAACCCCTCCCCTTCCTCTCTGAAAACATTTCAGACAGGAAGTAACTGTAACCAGAACACGCCCTCGCCTACCTCCTTTCTCGCTGTCGTAGTGCGATGCGTCAAACTGGGCGTCGTCATTCGGAACCTGGACGCTCGCGATAACGAGGTGGTTCTGCTCGTCTGACGTGTGCGTCCCTAAAACCAGCCTGTGGACAGCGTAGTCCTTCCCCTCCGGCCTTCGGACAGCGCAGAGTTTAACCGTCACCATAACCAGCCAATAAAGCAGCAGCTTCGCAAACACCTGAGCAGTCTTCTTTTACCTGCTGACATCGGGGAGCCACTGCACCGTCAGGCTGGGCCACTCCAGCGCGTGAGTCATCACCAGGTCGTACAGGAAGGGCGTGTTCTTCTTCCAGATCTTGTACTCCTCGTTGATGACCCGCTCCTCCACCGCATCGTCGTACACTTCAGAGAGACCACACGGTGAGAGACAGGTACACACGTCTCATCCTGACTGTACCTGAGCTGCACATCTGCAATTGACCCTCAAGTCTTCCACCATATTTTTACGACTGCTTTAAAAAGACATTAATAAGGGAAAAGTAAAAAAAACCCCTCCAAGTATAGAAAAGATGAGGACGTTTTTGTCCGGTCAGAGCGTCCGACACACCAAACACCGCATGTTTACACAAATCAGCTGTTCAGACTCGCTGTTAAATGTCACACATATATTATCATCACTCCCACTGCACTTCATGTACATATAAAGAAAAGTCTTGCTGTATTTCACTGTACACAGTAACCATCTGCACATTGTATAGTATTGTTCTTCTTTAAGTCACCTTTTCTTCGTGTCCCTTTCGCTGATGTAAAAAGTGAATTTTCCCCGTGTGGGATGAAATAAAGTCTGTGTCTATACGTCATCACGCCATGCTGCTGATGTTTTGGCATTTTCCCCCGTTTCTGAGGGAACATGCTACATGAGTGTTACTGCCCAGTGATGGATCGGCCTGCTGTGAGGAGGAGAGACCTAAGAAGGTGAAGCTTCCTACCCTCACCTGTGACCATGAGCTGCAGGGGGGACTGAAGGAACACCACTGAGGACCCAAACAACAGAAATGAGCTTCCTCTGAACGGCGTCTCCGCTTTAGACATGTGGTGAGGAGTTTCGTGTTCCGGGAGGAGAGCCGACAGGAGGCGACACGTTCTGAAGAACTGATGCTTTCACTGCCGGCTGTTGGCTCAGAGTAACGGGCTTTACGCCAGCAGAAACTCTGCTGCCAGACTCATCTGGGACCAGGAGGAGAGGTCCTAAGCTCCCACCTACATGGCTAACACCTTTGGAGACTTTCATACGTGAAATCTTTGAGCTTGAAACTCTTTGTACTTCACAGATGGCTTGTGAACTTCTGTTTACTTTTACCGTATTTTAATTTTTTAATAATTAAGCAGTTTTCATTTTTCACCTAAGTTATTTTATTTTATTTACTCTCTAGAGTTGACAGATTATTGTACATTTTACTCTATTTTTTTATGATGCACCTGCCTTTGTAATGTAATTGCTGTACTGCTTCACAGAGTGGATGGGTTAAATGCAGAGAGGAATTTCCCCACGGGGATCAATAAAGGACACATTGTTATTATTATTAATCACAGCTGGCCTCGGCCTTGACCAGACTGAAAGGTTCTGACAATACAAATCTGACCGATTGATTATCTGACTAATAATCATGTGATGCCGCCTCCACAGCACTTTCATGTATGAAACGTTACTAGGAAACCAGAGTGGACCTAGACTGGGGCAGTTTGGGGTTCAGCCAAAGTGCCTTGCTCAAGGAGTCCCGAGCAGCCTCACGTGCAGCAAACAGACTCCAGCTGTGTGGGGGCTGACTAACAGAGGAGCTGCTGTTCGTGTGGTCTGAGGCAAACCGACAGGTAAACAATTTATTAACGTCAAACCAGGTCAGTTTGGAGCCCTGACGTCATACCGAACACAAACATTGGGCGTTCAATTGGGCTCGTGTTAAAAAACAGAGGCTTGAAACCCGGGAAAGCTCGCGCTGACAGCTATGATATTAGCATGTGATGCTAACATGAGACCCTGACAGAGTCTGCGCGCACAAAGCAGCGCGCTCGGAAAACAGGCCAAAGCCGCTTTTCGGCACCGAGCAGCGGCCGTTAAACGTACCCTCTTTATCGGCCATGGTCCAAACTCTGCCCGCGACTCGGAGCCGGACGGCAGAGGATCCAGGAAGATGAGAGTTCTGTTAAAATTGCTGCTTGGGGGAGCCGCTGCTAAACCCAGGGTCCTTCCCTCTCAGCGCCGGATTACGGAGGAGCGCTGCGCATGCGTGAGCGCGCGCATACTACAGGGGATCAACGCTGCGCACAGACTGCGCAGACAGCGTGCATAAAAACAAAGAAAACACAGAAACGTTCAGACAGCGGAGTACCAGGACCACAGTCAGTGGGCGGGGTCAAATGTGTGTGTATGGGGGGCGGGGCATTAGGACAAAACAAACAGTATTTTAAAAGAGGAAGAAACAAAAAAATACAAGGGAAAAAAGTAAAGATGTCAAATTTATGAGAAAAATCATTTTTACAAGAAATAACTTTTTTCCTGGTCTGGCCCCAGTTCTCTGCGCTACAAAACAGACACCTCTGACTGGAGGTGTGAGACAGTATAAATACTTGGGCTGCCTTTCCTTATAACAGCCATCCCTCAAGATTCTCGCCATTTAAAGCAATGCATTATCAGAGACTACAACATCTAGTCCTTTTACTGAAACAGCACATCGCCTGAAATCAACCATAATTTGCTCCAAAAGGTGAACCGTTATTAGATAGTCTGATAATAGAGGTGTTGTTTAAGTAAACCTGAATACAGGGACCAATGAAACAGGCTGATCACACATGTGCTGCTTCCCCATTCTTTAACACGGAGGAAGCAGCAGTGAGACACTGTGATGTTCTTTAGGAAAAGGATGTATGATCCAGAGGAAGAAGCAGCTGAGCTCCCTGCAGCTCTGATGATTGTGACTGTAATTCTGTAGGTCATGAGTTTATCCTGCTGTCTGTCTGCAATGAAGGTCCTGTACTAAGATCCTCTCAATTGAAAATATCCCCAAATCCACCAAAGAGCATATAAATAAAAAAAAGAAGAAAAAAAAATCCCAGAGAGAACAAAACATTTTTAATTCTGCAAGCTTACCTGGTGGCAGCGGAGGCTCAGGTGGAGGATGGGCTCTGTGGTCCCAGGACGCCTGCTCGCTGCAGCCTCTGCAGGTCTGACACGTTAAATTTGAAATGCAAACATGACTGAATTTCTTCATAATTTCTCATAAATTTGAACCTTGAAGCGGAGTTAAACTTCACGGAGAAGCAGCTCTGGGGTGTGACAGATGAAAAACAAGCACATCTGCACATTTAACACACCTGTGCACAAACTACAGCAGACTTAAAGATCCTGCTAGTAAAAGATCATTCCATACTCACACAAATGAATTAAAAATGCAGTTGTAAACAGAGCAATTGGTTTTTATTTTCTTTCTGATGTCCCAAGGATGTCAGAAAGGTGCTTTATTTTGGTGGGTGTGAACAGGAAACAGTCGCACACTGCATTCCAATGAGTTTATTTTGTAAAAGTTGTCCATAAACAGCAGAAACAGTTTACAGTAAATTACAAACCTTTAAAATGCAAAACATGTTTCAAATACGAGCATTAACAAAGATGGGAAAGAAACACCGACAGAGGAAGAGACGAATTCACGCAGAGAGGATATCTCGACCCGCTACGGCAAAATAAACAGTCTGTATCTGATGACGACGGGTGGGAGCAAAGCAAAGGCAACGGGAGTTAACAGACCGAGCGCTCCGGCGTCGTCTTTCATTCGGTCGAAGGAGGATTTGGCAACTTCAAAATAAAAGATCACACCGCCCATCTCCTCTGAAGGTGGACGCGGTCCAGGTTACCTTCAGGATTACAGACGAGCCAATAGAAACAGAGGCGTCCATTTCTTTCAGGTTCACTCGCTAACAGCAACATGACGTTGACCTGTGAGCATCCACCAGATCATCTGCAGAGTGACCTCAGTCTCTGTGAGACAACCCTGTGAGGTCATCATCTTCATCATCATCATCATCATCTAAGTTGTTTTGGAAAAAAGCAAAAAAGAAGAAAACGATTGTTTTTTTTTCTCCTGATGGGCAAAGACAAAAAAAGTCCCATATGGTTCAGAGCAGGGTCCTGATGCCAACTGGCGCCACGTGGCCTCAAACCCACAGCGGCGAGTGTGGCGGTAAGCCCACAGGTCACCACGAGCTTAACTTAACAAGTTTGTCAGCCTGATCCTCCTCCACCCTTTTTTTTTTTAAACAGGAAGTAGTCAGGAGAGGTGGAAGTCAGTCTGAATCAGAAATGAGTCCATCAGAGGGACAGCCCACAGTCGGGGATGGTTTGCACATGTGCAGAGGAGGAAGGGTGGAGGATGAAGATGGAGCTGCCAGGCAGGTGAAGAGGAAGACCTCAGAGAAGGTTCACGGATGTAGTGAAGGAGGACATGCAGAGGGCTGACGTGACAGAGGAGCATGCTGGGATAGGAGGAGCTCGAGAGGACTGGAAGAAGAAGAAAGTCTACTGGCTTGGCGAGGATAACCTCAGTTACTTTCTTCGTGTGGTAGTTTTCAGAGGCGGGTTTGCAGGGATGGGGTTTTTAAAGAATCTCCACCTTTTCAATGCACACATTTCACAGCTTGTGAAGAAACAAAATAATCCGAAAGGGAACGTCTTCTAGTTTCCGAAAACATTCAAACATCAGAACAGGAGCAGCAAGAAACCAGATCGGGTCTCCCACACAGACTCTGGCCGCACGCCTCTTCTGTTCTCAGGTTTCCTGTTGGGTTTACCAGTGTCTACACCGTGTTAGGGTGGACGTGGCGCTGAGGTCACCGCTGCCGATCTGATGGATGCTCAGAGGTTAAACAGAAGAACCAGCGGACACTCGGATGGATGGCGAGTACAACAGCAGAGCATGCCACTATAAAAAGCTTTGAACTATACAGTGATCTATTTCACAGGTACACAGAGGAACAGATGTGTCACTTCTCCATAAAAAGATGAGCTGTTTTCTAGAGCGGTCCGAGTAGAATAGCGCTCCTACACTCTACAACCAAAGTCAAATATACAGATAAGAGTTAATACGGAGTTACAATGTGTAACCCGCTTGTGCACGACACTCCATACATTTATCTATGTATTTCCATTCATCTTTTTCTGGTTACATGAAAGAGTAACATATAGTGTGGATGGATAATGTTGGACACTCAGTGTTCCATAAACCACTCCCATATTTATCCAGGTAAAAAAACAGAAACCTATTTCAAGCTACAACTAGAGTGATCAGTACACCGCGAAACCTGACATACATCATAAACGCTAGGAGAGTATATATATATATATATGTGTGTGTGTATTTATATATATATTTATATATATGGGTCTTATCAAATGCATTTGTACACAGTGACAGGTGATCATGAGTGATGCATACAGGTAGGTCTGTGCAGTCAGTATAAATACCGTCTGATGGTTATGTACACTGTGTGAGCGTGACGTTTAACTGGAGGAACACACCTGACCTGTCGCACAAGGTGTGACTCAAAGGTTCTGAGAGCGGGTCCACCTGTTTGCTTAGACTGACGTCATCACTGTTTCCAGGTCCAAACTCTGAGGAAGACGGGTGAAGAAGATCCCACTGGGGTGTAGGGGGGGCGAGGGATTTTATAGGAGACGCAGAACTTGACTGTGAGCCAGCGGAGGCTCCTAAGGGTGGGGGTGAGACGTTCCGAACATACTGCAGAACTCATCTAGGGCGCGACGAAGGTCAAAGGTCTGCAGCACGTTAAACAGAGCCAACGCAGGAGACGCGTGGTTGAGAAACAGGTTGATATGAAATGTTAATGATTTAAACCAAACAGGTGTGCTGGATAAAACCGGCCTGAACCTGAGACCAGCCAGGTGATGTTTCTGGTCCTCGTGGACGAGTTCTCAGAACCTCAGAACAGATGCACCAATACTGTCTTATTACTGTGTTTGACAAACGACAGTAAGTAGCACACAGGAGATGTTGTTTTTCAGCAGTTAGCGAGGAGGCCGGTTGTAGTCAGGACCGTAAGTTTGTGGACATAAGCTCTGCAGTTTCAGCTCTAAACACACCACAGTTGGCTCCAGCTTTCACTCAAGTGTGAATTAAACTTGCATTCACTCCAATGATCACCAGGGGGCGACTCCTCTGCAGTCTGATAGACTGTGAGAAAACGGGACGTCAGTAACACTTATGGTCTCGGTGGTCGTCTTGGGTCTTATCGTGTAATTTGAAGATTGTGGTCTCGTGAGAGTCAGAGTCCCTGGGCTTCGTGGTTAAGAGTCCCTCACTCATGCTGTCTGCAGCAAATGAGCCAATCAAAAGCTGTTATTAAAAAGGGAGGAGCTTATGTCAGATCGCTTGAGCCTTTGATGTGCAGAGGCAAAATAATCCAACAGCTTACAGACCTGAGCGTACAAACGTAAAGCATGAGCGCTGCGGGCAGCGTGTGTGTGGTAACTCTGCATTATTACCCGTTATAAGTGGGAAGTGAACAGAAGCACACAGACGGGTCACGTTGTTGTGTTACTACCTCTGAGCTCTCACAGACGTTTAAGTGAAGCCTGCAGCTTTTTTTGACACATAGAAAAACATGAACTAACACTGAATCTGCCGCAACATTTACCGCCACAGCGTGTTCGCTGCAGTCGGCCTAGCTTTCAACTTTCATTAACCATTGTTTACATTCATCCTTTAAAATGGATTAAATGACATTTATAAAACACGCTGCGGTTACAGAACGCAGCTGGTTAGCTACAGCGGAGCTACAAGTAGCCCCAAATCCAGATTGCTCTAGCTCTGTCGTCAGACTGCACCGGGGTTTCCTCCTGAACAAAGCGAGCTCGGACGGTCGGGTCAGTAGGAACAGCTGACTCTGTTTGGAAGGCGTGGTCAGATCTGAGCGAGTTGGGCTAAATCTTTGAGTTTTGACCCAAACGGGTGAAAGAAGCAACATTTTCCCTAAACTGAGCCGATGCAGCGGGTAAGTTCTGCTGGGCTGTTAGCTTCCTCCACAACAACACTTACAAATAAACAACTTTATTTAAAAACAGAACATCCTGACTGTGGTTTTTATCCTAGGATCAACATCAGGATCACACCTCTGGAACAACATCTGCTTCAGCCAATCAGCATTTAGGATTTATAGAGCCCTGCTGCTGATGTCATCAAAACGAGGGAAAAAAGAGACGCTCAAATTCGATCAGAGACCAACGCGAGCATTTTGATGACTCGGACGGCAACATCGAGATAATGCAGTCAAGCACCTGGACGGCTCACCTGAGCCACCGAAGGTGTGTTGCTGTGCACACGGCCACTGCCTGATCTGCACAGGAGGCCTGATTTATTCCACACATGTGCAAACACGCTCACACTTCCTGTCACAGCTTAAAAGTAATATTCTTCTTGCTGGTGTTACCTGATACCGACATCGTCTGATGTGAAGAAATTAATATGACATATTTATACTTGTTTCCCCAAAGTTGATTTTGTTCCGTCAAATGCATAAAGTTATAGAGGAAACCGTTATTTAAAGCACACTTTATAAGTTTGATAAAAATCTTTAAACATACCGAAAAAAGGGCTTGATTTGACCTTCGGGGCGATCGTGGCTCAAAGAGTTGGCAGTTTGTCTTGTAACCTGTCGGCTCCGACAGTCTCGGTCGTTGTGTCCTTGGGCAAGACACTTCACCCGTTGCCTACTGGTGGTGGTCAGAGGGCCCGGTGGCGCCCCCCAGTGTCCGGCAGCCTGGCCTCTGTCAGTGCGCCCCAGGGCAGCTGTGGCTACAACGTAGCTCACCATCACCAGTGTGTGGATGTGTGTGTGACTGAATGTAAAGTGCTTTGGGGTCCATAGGGACTAGTAAAGCGCTATACAAATACAGACCATTTACCATTTTTAAATTTTGCTTAATCTAAAGAATAATTTGTTTATTTTTTACAGTAACTTTGCAACTAATTTGAGTTTTTATTATTAACATGCTGATTCATAAAAATATAAATATTTACTCGTATTCG
Organism: Hemichromis elongatus; assembly: GCA_015108515.1. Classification (NCBI taxonomy): domain Eukaryota; kingdom Metazoa; phylum Chordata; class Actinopteri; order Cichliformes; family Cichlidae; genus Hemichromis; species Hemichromis elongatus. The sequence goes on along the minus strand of VUQR01018825.1, from coordinate 5,221 downwards.
GTGTGATCGTCCAGCGATGTGGTTGTTTAATGTTGTCAAAGTTGCAGGAGAGCGCTCTGTGATGACATCACAAACACTGATTGGCTAATGCAGATGTCGCTCAGATCTGTGTGTGTCGGTTTGTGATGAGGTTTCCAAAACTCTCGGTCCGGACTGAAGCTAAAACTGTATGCTCCTGAATCAGCTACTTTATGAGACGTGAAGCTTAAACACATGAAGTTTAAACATGAAAACACATCGCTGTCGCCGAGTAGAAACAAATAAAATAAAGCTCCATTAAATAGACAGATTGTGTTATCAAAGCTCCTAGAGGTTTACATGTACTTAATGCCCCTTAAAATATCCTTCAACAATCGTCACATGAAACTAAGTACAACCTTCAGCCGCTGATTTTCGAGGCTTTTCCTGGCATTAAGTGAGAGTGCTGAGAAATAACCTGTGTGACGTAATGCCCAGTCTTAACCCTGGTACCAACGTGGCGGCTGACCAGGATCAGTAAGGGTGCATCTTTCATACAAACACACACTGAAGAACAGGAAGTGGAGGTGTCGATGGCAGCCAGCAGGTGGTGCTGATGAGAAATCATGTTGTGGGTTCACCGTCCCGACGTCGCAGCTACACACAATGATTTCCCCTCTAGTGTTCCTCTAAGAGCAGCTGGTTCTGAGGAAAGAAAAAGACGGCGTGTTCAGAAAAGCTAAAGCAGACTAGCAAGGACAAGAGACTCAAAGCCATGCTGACGCCACTCTGAAACACTCAGGGTGAACGGGGAAGCAAAGTCTGGTCCTTGTGGATCAATGGATGCTCCTCTTATAGTGGAAACATCACATCGTATAAATATGTCACCCTCCGAGTTTCCTGAAGGCTTCATACTGCCAGTCTAAGGAGCTCGGAGAGAAAAGCGTCTGGACTTCTTTCAGCTTCTTGAAGACGTTTCATCCGAGAAGCTTCTTCAGTTCTTAGAGCGGCGAATGGTGGAGAGTCCCAGATTTAAGCCCAAGCTCCTAAGACCACGATGAGCTGGATGACTGAGGACCTCCACAGGCACAGCCTATCGATCCTGTACCTAATCACACGATGTGAAAACGGGCGTGGGTCACAATCATCCAAGGTTTCGGGTGAACCCACTGTGAGACCTTACACATGGCAGACAGTTGGTGACACTACACCCGTTTTCACACCTTGGCTTGGCTCCTCCCACCACCAAACTTTACGCTTGGCACAGTGCAGTCAAACACCCAGCTACACATGGAGTGTAGAAAGAAACCTGCTGTGTTCGCTACCACATTGGATCGTTGGTTGCAAAACACAATACAGTCATAAATGCATCATTAGTGTCTGTTTTTGTTTTCCCCTATTGTGTGTAAATGGTTTGGCCAAACCACTATAAAAGCTACCCTGTCTGTCTTTGTAATGAGGTCAGTTTGAGTTGTGTCCACTTTGTTCAAATTTCTGGAAATGGCTTTTTGTAGAGTTACATTTAGTCGACCTCTTTTATGGGCCCTTGGTCCCTCACAGGTATATATATATCAATCACATCAGCAATCTAGAGAGGGGCGTGTCCGTGTAATGCTCTAAAAGTTTAAAATGAAACCAAGATCTGATTGGCAGACAACGTAGTGACTTTAAAACATGCGATATATGAGTTCCTCTGTTTGAGCGGGTCGGTAGTCTCGCTGCAGAGTTTTGGACAACCTGGAGACGAGCCAGCCCATTTTTTGTTGAGACAAGTAAACAGACCATTACAACAGTCCAGTCTTATAGAGATAAAAGCATGAATTATTGCACTAATTTCAAGCATAAAATATTGTATTAAGTAAAAATTTTCCAGTTTTAAGATGCACTGTCTAAAAACAAGGTCATATATCTCACTGAGAGGCTACTTTGTAGCTAAATGTGTCTTATTTTAAGTGTAATGAGATATTTCGACTAGAAATGAGACAAAAATACTTTTGAATTTTTGCAGTGATTTCACTTGCTGACACCTAAAGTCTAAGTTTTGAGACGTTCCTCAAACGATAAAAGCCGGTTCTTACTATCTGTTTGAAGTTATGCTCCAGGGAAAAAGATAAGACCTCAATTTCTGAGGCAAAGCTCCAGCAAGAGACCAAGCTCCCCCAGCTGCTGTTTAATGTCGGACATTGCACCGTCCGGTGCAATAATCAAGGTTTCAGTTTTATCTGGGTTTAGCTGTATGTAGTTGTTGTTCAACTATTGCTTAATGTCTGTTAATCAATTAATCAAAGCAGGCAGTTTGTGAACCTCAGAGGACTTAAAAGAGCAGGTAGCTGAATACATCATTAACCTGCTCGTCTCATCTGGCCATTAAAAACAAAGTGGGTCCCGGCACGGAGCCTTGAGGGACTCCACATGATTAACTGTGTCGCATGCTGAGGAGCGGTCTAACAGACCAAGACTGTTCATTCCCCAGAATCTGCTGGCATGTCTGCTGTCACAACATCACTGTTAACGTTAAGAAGTCCAGATAGGAGCCGCCAACAGGGCACAGCTCGTTTAGGTGAATACATTTGCCATCCCTCTGCCACGTTTCTGTGAGAAACAAAAAATCCAACATTTTTCTCACAAAAATTTAATCAAGGGAAAACATTTATTGGCAAAGAAGCGAATGTTCAGAAGGGAAATGTGACTGAGACATCAGCTGGTCGCAGTGAGACTGGTCTCCAAAGGTCTCCAAATGGAACCGTAGGACCAGCCGCTGGTTTGGCGATGCAAGCGGAGAGGGTAAGGCCGCAATCGACAGAATCCAGAGCATCCGGCGAGAAAAACCAAGGCTAAATGGCTGTGAGGGCACACTTCCAACCACAACCTGAAGAGTTACTGGCAGCAAAAACCCAGGACACCTCCAGTCCAATCGGTGGATCTCTGACCTGGAGGCTCGTCCAATCTGCACCTGGATCACAGACCTGCAGCCTTTTTCCTTAAATACTGCTTAGGATTCCCTGACATAAGTTCCATGATGGTCTTTGATAGTCATAAAACACAGCAGCTGAAATAAATGCAATGTCTGCATTTATATTTGACAGTTTCTTGAATTTGTACTAAGGACATATGGAAACAATCTTTTTGGTTCTTTTTTATTAGTGTAGTTGTTTCCCTGTAGTTTAAAACAGGGGCTAAAGACAACTTGATTTGCATTGAAATGCACACTTTCAACAGAAACCCTGCGTATCAGTTTGGATGTCATAACTCAAACCCTTCCTGCCTCTGAGTGCTAACATCTTCTATTCCCACCTTACTGTCGGTGGTGTTCTGCATGATGTCATTGTCGGGGTCCCCTCCCTCTGAGCCGCTCTTCTGGTCATCATCCTTCCCGTCTTTCCCCAGGTCGTCCTCTCCGGACGAGATCCTCGACAGCTTTGAGGATTTCTGAGGCAGGGAATCAAGCATCAGCAGACAAATTACACACAATTGCAAACATTTAGCTCATAGAGCAGTTCAACCAGACAACCAAACATCAGTGCAAAAACCCCTCCAACTCAATGCAAACTCCTCTAAAACCCAACGCCAGAAACTGATGTGCAATATGTAAAGACAAATCCCACAAAGGCCAGATCCTGATTGCTGAATGAATGAATGTGAGGAAATGCTGAAAAGTGGAAGAACCTGAGGAGCATATTGGTTGTGTTGTAGAGCATCACACACAACCACTTAGGTTGTGTGCTCCACAAAGACTTACCGCAGCCTGCAGCATGGGGTCTGTTTAAATAACTTCATTTAACAGGAGAAGTGATGAATCAGGTTATAAGGAGAAATGAATGAGATTTTTGAGTGTAACGTAGCAGATAGAGCAGGAAACAACGCAAACAAGCCCTCAAACTCAAATCACCACCGTGACAGCGCCTCCCTGAGCCCCCTGGTTCTGATAGAGGTTGACTCAGCTCTAATTCTGTAAACATGTAAGGCACCTGTAACTGTGTCATATAAAATATATAAAGTTAAAACCCGGTATCGACCACATTCTGCATTATTTGGAGATCCCTGACTGTATTTTCTATTCTTGGCAGAATATAAAACAAACAGACCCGATCCCTGACATGAAAACTAGTTTAGATCCATTCTTCTCTGGTGTATAGAAAACAAATGACAGATAAATCTGGTAAAGCTGTACTTCACGTATTTCCTGCTGTGCAAACTTAGCACCATGCAAAACAAAAACACCACCAAGAAAAAATAATAAATAAACACTGCCGTCTCTAATTTGGCTTTTGTCTCCTTGCACAAAGCAGGAAGTGCGTTATCGGTGAAATAAGTACTCTCAGCATTTTCTGAAACCCGGAGGAGGGTCGCATGTCGACAGCAATAAAAGTAGCAACTGCCCGGTCTACTTCTTTGGCCCTCTTAGATTCATGTGCTAACGGCTGTCTAAATGACTCGGGTAAAGTTTGCAGCATGCGTGCTTGTTGTTGTTTTTGTCTGCTTCCACTTGTCTTTGCACTCGGGTGATGTTTTTTTACGTATTCGTTGTGTTCCCACCGATGTAATTGAGCGTTGCGTGGCACATCCGACATACCGCTGTACTTTTGTCCACGACGCGTTTACTATCGGGGTCAAACTACACATGGAAACCAAAATAGTTCCAAACGCCAGGTCTGAACGACGGTGGAGGAGGTCACATTTCGGGTAGCGTTGAGGCCGTTGCCGCGTTGCAACGAGCTTAACTTTTGTCTCACGAGCTCGAGTGAATGCATGTGGGCAGCGCTCAGTGGATCTGCATTCGACAATGCAGCCTAGGCGGAGTAGTCGAACCCAGATCCACCGAGCTCTCAACACAGACGGCATCGTCAAAAGAAAAGTTGACAAAATAAATTAAAAATTTTGTATTGTTCAATACATATGTGTACCGGACAGGAAGCACTGCACCGAATGGTTCAATACTAATACACGTATTGTTAAAGGCTACATATGAGCTGACTCAGAATCCAGACCTGAAAACCTGATTACAGCTTTAATATCAACTGATTTTTGTTTCTTTGTCCCCAGTCTAATTAACACACACACACATTCGTATTTTCATGAGGACATCTCATTGACACAATGCATTCTTTAGCTTCTTACTCTAAGCATCAAAAATGAATGCCTAACCCTAACCATAACCCAACGGTAACCGTGACACTAAAACCACATTTTAAGAGTGAAAAATGCCTTCAAACTGGTGGGGGCGGGCATTTGGTCCCCATAAAACCACATTCCATGTACACAC
>VUQR01018822.1:0-13333 GCA_015108515.1 Hemichromis elongatus | reverse complement strand
AAATATTATGTTTTATTGATTAAAAGAAAACTTAGTTTAAGGTACGAATTACCATAAACTGAGGTCTGGGCTTCTCTGCTTGGGCTGCTGCCCCCACAACCTGGCCCCGGATAGATGGACGGATGGACGGACGGATGGAGGGATGGATGGAGGGATAGATCGATGGATGGGGGATCGGAGGGATGGAGGGATCGACGGACGGATGGAGGGATGGAGGGATAGATGGATGGATGGTTGGTTGGATGGATGGTTGGTTGGATGGAGGGATGGATGGATGATGGAGGGACGGAGGGATCGATGGATGGATGGGTGGATGGATGGATGGCTGGAGGGATGGATGGATGGATGGATGGAGGAATGGATGGATGGATGGATGGAGGGATGGATGGATGGATGAAGGAATGGAGGATGGAGGGATGGATGGACGGAGGGATGGATGGATGGATGGATGGATGAAGGAATGGAGGATGGAGGGATGGATGGATGAAGGGGTGGATGGACGGAGGGATGGATGGATGGATGAAGGAATGGAGGATGGAGGGATGAATGGATGGATGGAAGGATGGATGGATGGATGAAGGAATGGAGGATGGATGGATGGAGGGATGGATGGATGAAGGGATGGATGGACGGAGGGATGGATGGATGGATGGATGGATGGATCACATGAGCACAAATGCCCCTGGACAGGAAGTGCCAGATTTCCTCCCTCTACTGATACCTGATCAAATCAAGGCACAAATAAAGATCCACCCACAACGGTACAAATGTGAAAAGCTGTTACTGTGAGGTAAAAGGTCAGTTTCATTTCTTTTAGCTAAAACATACTGACAATGAAATGGTAACCTTTCCAGTTTGAATGCATTAAGGTAACGACCATCTGAGCTTCACCCAGTTATCTGGCTGCGGTTTCTCCCTCGTTGGCCGCTGTCCTTCGATGGTTTCTATGGTCTAAATTTAGATGGAAACTCAGGATGAAGATGTGCTGAAAAACTGCGGGAGGCTGGAACCCCGCCGGGCCGCCGACTTTCTGCCCTTTGGTGTGTGGCTGATGGAAAACTATTGATCAGTGCAGCTTGAAACGGTTCGTTTCTTACTTCGTGCGCAGGGAAAAAAGAGGAGATGAAGTGTAAAGTGTTTGGATGCCGGGTGAGTGATTTCCAGCATCCTCTGCAGATATTGTTCTGGGACACAAGTGAGAGATTATTGGCAGCAGCCGAGCTTGTTTATGACATTAATCATCTCTGATCATTGCTCGCAATATGGCTGCATGTCAGGGATAAAAAGTAAACTCCCAGGAGCTGGAGATCCCCCGCTCCACGCCGGGACGTGTCGCTCTTCTTGGAAGCGTTGTTGATGTCGGTGGGAGGACGAGAGGCAGTTTGACAGTTTGATTAATGGAGAAGAAATCCTCTGGTAGAAAGCGGATTAATCGAACGAACGTGGTGTTTACTGAATCTGAGGAAACGTGACGCATCTGGACCGCGGCGGAGTCGCCGGGGGAGACGCAGGCTGACGTGTTTGTTTGAGTTTTGAGGGCTGAAGGGAGGTGAGGGGAGGCTCAGGTGTGATTCATCACAAACCTGGACTTACCGTAGCTTCACCATCCAAAAACTGACACAAACGCTGCTCTGGGATCACATGTCATGCTCCTGCGCGGAGCGACCCCTCCTACAGGACGCCGTTACACCAAACCAGAGTGGGTTGGATAAAATAATCGTTTTTAAGGACGTTTCTCAGCAGATCGCCCGTGCCTTCAGACTAGACAGCCCTGACCGAGGACAGTAAGGACAAATATTACAGCCATCAGTCATGGCAGTCAAGGCACAAACTCACGGGAGGAAGGCGATTTTCTTAATGACTTTTGGGACCCAGGAGGCGTGTAAGTCTGAAAGGCCCCACCCCTCCTAAGAACCAGAGCCTTGGATTCAGACGGGCAAGGTTTTGCTTGTTTTCTATCTTGTTTTGTCTGAAATGTATTTCTTTATTTTTGTTTCATGGCTTCTTTCTGTTAGTTTGTGTCCAAACACAAAATCTTTACTGTGACTTTGACTTCCTGTAAAACAAAAACTTTTGGGAGAATTACAGGGAAGCAGTCACGTGAAGCGATGATGCTGAAAAACGCGCATGTCGCCGTCCTGTCAGGATCTCTCCGTTAACGTTTTCCAGACTGTCTTTTTACGTCCACCATCTCTGACAGGCCGTGTCAGAGCTTCATTCCTGCAGTAAAGACGTCAGCAGGCTCTCTAAACCAGGGATGGGCAACTCCAGGCCTGGAGGGCCGGTGTCCTGCAGGTTTTAGATGCGTCCTTGATCCAACACAGCTGATTTAATGGCTAAATGACCTCCTCAACATGTCTGGTGGTTCTCCAGAGGCCTGGTAATGAACTAATCATTTGATTCAGGTGTGTTGACCCAGGGTGAGATCTGAAACCTGCAGGACACCGGCCCTCGAGGCCTGGAGTTGCCCTCCCCTGCTCTAAACTCATTTTCAGTTCGGTCTAAGAAACCCTACGGGCTCGCTGTCTGTCCACATGTGAAGCACCAACACTGTGGTTTTTATTAACTTTATTTAGTAATAGAATAGAATTCAACTTTATTGTCATTGCATGTGTCACAAGTACAGGCAACGAAATGCAGTTTGCATCTATCCAGATATTAATAATAATAATATTAATAAATAATAACAATAATAATTAATAATAATAAAACTTAATGATATTAATTAAATGTTGGGCTTTAATCTCCAGCCTGTGCATGTGTGTTTGTCTGTGTGTGTCTTTGTGTTTGTGGAGGCGTGTGTGCTCCGGTCACTGTCACAGCTAATACGTTTCTTAAGGTGCTGAACACGAAGCATGCCAACAATGATATGTTAAATAAGTTAAAAAAAAAGAAAAAAAAGATGATAATTAAAATGACATTTAAAATAATAAAATTATCACAAATAGAAAAAAATAAAAAAGTATAAAATGATAATAACAATTAAATTTAAAACAATAAAATGAGCACAATAGATTAAAACAATAAAATCAGGCTCATAATGTGTCATATGCCAAGGAGTCAAAAAGGTTTTAAGATGTTTTAAAAGTGGACAGTGAAGGGACCTCTCTGATGAGCTGAGGCAGATTATTCCAGAGATTAGGAGCAACAATAGAGAAGGCCCGCCCCCTCTGGACCTGGGTACCTGGTCAGCTGACCTGAGAAACCTGGGGGTGAGTAAGGATGAAGAAGCTCAGAGAGGTGAGGCGGGGTAAGACCGTTTAAACGTTTAAAAACAAACATTAGAATTTTAAAATGAACTGTGAGATTGACAGGCAGCCAGCGGAGTGAGGCCAGGATGGGAGCTATGTGTTCTCTTTGACCAGTTCTGGTTAAAAGTCGTGCAGCAGCATATAGGACCAGCTGCAGACGAGAGAGAGGACACTGGTTAACTCCCAAATACAGAACATCACACTCCTAAACGAGATGAACTAAAAGCATGGATTACTGTTTCAAAATGCGGCCTGGGTAAAATAGGTCTTAGCTTTGCAAAGCACCGTAAATGATAAAAACTGACCGTCCATCCTAAAAGCCAGGTTAGTAACAAGAGGTTTAAAATACTCTGCCAGGGGTCCCAAATCAATAGCGGAGGGTTCGGAAGGTCCACCAGGACCAAACATGCACAAGTTGTGTAAAGCGCTTTGAGTGCTCAGAAGAGTAGAAAAGAGCTGTAAGAACCAGTCCATTTACCAGGACCACGAATGGCTGCAAGCTGGTGTAAGTGAGACAGTAAAATGTTGTGGTCTACAGTGTCAAAAGCAGCTGTTGGGTCAAGGAGGATAAGACCAACAGGATTATCAGAATCACATGTAAGGAGGACATCATTAAAAACCTGCTGACTCAGTGCTGTGAAGGTTTTTAAAACCTGATTGAAAGACTCTAAGATACCATTCGTTTAAAAGAATCCATCAGTTGGCAAAATACAAGATTTTAGCCATCAAAGACGACTCTGAGCTAGGCCTGTAGTTAGCCAACACAGTGTGGTCCAGGGCAGGTTTCTTAACCAGGGTTGTACTACTACACGCTTGAGATTAGCAGATACACCAGATATTAAACACCAGATATTTAACTGCTGTTTCTAACAGTACGAACAGCCTGGCCTGTGCCAGGAAACATCTCCTTAAAAAGTCATTGGGACAGGATCATTTGGAGAACCAGAGGGCCTCAGGGGCCAATAACATCCTCTAAATGAGAAAGAGTCACAGCAGAGCAGGGATGGAGACAGAGGGGTCAGACTGAGGGGGAGAAATGAGAGGTTGCAAATGTCTCAATGACAAAACACATAAAATCATCAGACAGTTAATGAGGCCTCCAAACAGCCACTCTGTGGAGCATTTAGGACCAAGTCAATAGAGTTCAGTAACACACATGGATTTGACTGTTGGATGAAATGATTTAGAGAAGGACTTTCTTTTACCCTCTTTGACCAGCAGTCCTTTAACATCTGAGGAGACACCTGCAGCTTGTCCCTCCTCCATCTGGGTTCAGCTCCACGACACTCCCTCCTCACAGCCCGAGTGGTGTCACTAAACCAAGGCTCGGTTTTAGCCTTGGGCTGCCTGGCTTTTAATGGTGCCACAGAGTCGAGGATAGTTAGGCAAGAAGATTCAGACCAGGAGCTGAGGTCCTCTGTGTCCATGGGAGTGAGGTCAGTGGGGACAGACAGCTGGCTAAAAGCAGAGGAGAACTGGACAGCAACGGAAGGGTTAGTAAATAATACAGCCCTGTGGTCAGACAGACATGCTGAGTTAGCCTGTTGCTAGCAGCAGCATCATGGAGGCCGGCCAGGCAGACGCTCAGCACACAGATCAGTTCATACCTATACACACAAACCTGTGTAGGGACCGACAGGAAGGAGTCCAGGATCCTCAACTGCCTCCTGCCTCTCACGTTCACAGCAGAACACAACAAATGTAGAGGTGTAACACACACACACACACACACTGGGGTTACACACGGTTTGGAGTGGGTAAAATCCATAAGCAGGAGTTAAACCTGAGCGATCCGAGCCTGTTAAACTTCCTGTGACCTGTCTAGGCTGAGGCTCTGATGTAGCACCATCCACTCTATGGAGCGCTCACATGTAACTCTGTGACCGTCCCAACACTCGTGCGTGGACTGGTGAAACTATGAGTCAGTATGTGAGGAACATCTAGCCCTAACCGCACCTCTGACCTGGTGGAGTCCAAAATCATGCTGACATTTCTGCATAAGCTGCTGTCCAAGTCCTCGAGGACTCACTCCACACGCCACACACAATTACTACACAAGTCTAAGGACCACAAAATGATCACAAAAACAACACGAGCAGAAAGCATCCGGGTCCAGATTCATTCACCAGTGAGTCTCTGATTTTGTTGCTCTGGAACAAAAAGTTCATGACGGTGAAGTCGGACCTCAGCCCGACGCAGTCACGGGAGCGCCTCCATGCAGGGAGATGCTACATCCAGGTTAAAATACTGAGACGTGTGTTTAAATCGTTAAACAGGAAGTGCCAGGTGTGCACGTGGTGGTGATGATGACAGGGAGGCACAGCATCCGTCACAGACTGCTGCCTTTACTGTGGTCCAGCCTTCATCTGGTTATGCTCACTGCAAACATTTAGCAGGAGTGTCAAATATCATGAAGACTTCTGTCTAATTTAAGAAGATAAGAGTGGAGTTCTGTGATAGCAGCAGCTGCATCTGCTCCTTTGTCTTTTCTTGCTCGAACTCGTTCGTCGGTGTTTTTAAACTGAACCCAACTTTGAGAACACAAACATCTGCAGCGTCCTTCAGCTGTGCCCGTGTTTGCTGTTTGAACACATGAGAGCGGCGCTGCTGCAGCTTTATGAGCGAGGAGTGATCGCTCTCACTTTCTTCCCTCTCTCTCTCTCTCTGTTCTCGTCATGCTCGGCCGCCCCGTTGGCTGCCTCTGTGTTGAACTCGGTGTGTGAGAGAAAAATTCGGATGTACGTAACTCACCAGCTCTTTAAGTGTCTCTTATTCCCCAACATCTGGAGTGTGTGTGTGTGTGTGTGTGTGTGTGTGTGTGTGTGTGTGTGTGCAGGAAGCTAAAGCCTTTTCTGTCCAGCCTAATGTTGAACACAGACACGGTTATATGAGAGAGACAGACGCTAATATAAGGTTTGGTAACACACTGAGGTCACAGGCTGACCTCACATCAGTGGACAAAATGATACTTTTATTTTGAATGGACACCTGATGGGGCCTGTTGCACCTTGTGCTCGTGCACACTGAGACCATCAATGAGGACGTCACAGCTGAGCTACGCAGCAGCATGCGATGGACATCTTTAACCTTAAACACGTTTCACAGCCTGAACTTGACCGAGCTGTGGATTAAACAAGCACCAACTGGCCTCAACCATCGGAGACGGTGGAGGCCACGCCCAGTGATGGGATTTAGGCAGACGGATGCTCTCAGGGAGAAAGAGGACTTCAAATATGGCCGACTGTCCTCTGGACATCGTCTCAGCTCCACGATGACAGGATGAGCTCTTCAGGGACAGGTGTGTTACTCAAGATCACAACTTGTTACAGTGATAAGAAACACACACACACTGATTGACTTCATTTCCTGATCCCTTAAATCTGGTCTTCAGACCTTGTGGGGACTCTGTCCCTAAAAGGAAGTCCCCGGCGTTCCTGCTGGAACAGATTCCTCTCCTGACATGTGTGCGCTGTCTCTCTGTGTAAATTGAGGGTGACAGGAACGAGTTGCAGGTTCAGCTGCAGCCTGCAGAGTGTGTGAGGTGTTTATGGTGGAAACACACACACACACACTGGGAGCTCGGGTCTCCCTCATATGACGTCCACAGGGAGTTTCTGTGGAAAGCACTTCCTGATGTGAGCCGGATGGAGAGAGAGAGAGGTCCTGTGCAGCTGCAGCAGCTGGGTTTCACATTAGAGCAGTTGAGATGCCCCGCTCCAGACAGGATGTGTACTCCTGGTTGCCATGGCAGCACCGCCTTTTTCCCCGTTTCTCCCGTTCCACCATTTGTTCTGTTAGAAGAAGTAAGAGCGAGATGGATTCAGCAGATGTTTAGAAACATTTATATTAACGGACAGACACGTGGTCCTAAAATCTGCTCTCATATTTTATATATATACCAAAAAACATGACGACGTCACAGCTCGTCTGAAAAGAGGCTAAAACAGCTGGATCGCCCCCTGGTGGCTGCTTGCAGTAACTCTGTCCCCCCAGAACCTGTTTTCTATTCGGCCGAATTCTATTTATAAACCATCATGAAGACTGCTGCTAGAAGACACGCATGAGTGAAGGTGAGCCTTTAGTCAGGCTGAGAGGTCAGCAGACACTGAGACGCAGCAGAGGTCAGGAACATGGACACAGCAGGGTGACCACACACAGCTGACTGTAATCAAAGACAGTGAGACCGGGCGTGTAACCACCAGAAGCGCAGCTTAGAGACGTAGCTGTGTGTTATGAAGAGTTCGAGAGTCTGAGTCTGTCCTGGACCTGATGCTGGGAAACCTTTGTCCAGAGGTGAGCAGGGAGAACGGCATTTGTGGCGGGGATGGACGGAGTCTTTGATGAGTGATGAGTGGAGTGACTGAAGTCGACGATCATCTCCTCGGCCTTCTCGCTATCCAGGATCAGATTGTTGACAATGCAGCAGTCCACCAATCACCTCCTGTCTGTAGGACAGGCTGTAGCTGGGGGATGATCGTAGTGAATGCTGAGTTAAAGTCAAAGTATCATTCTTACATGACTGTCCTTCTCCACATGGGCCAAATGGGTTGAATATGGGGGGCAGTGAAGAGACGGTGCAGTCCTTTACCAGCCTCTTAAAGCACAGGGTGTTGGGATTTTCTGGACATCAGTCATGTTGAGATTCAGTGCTTTCTCACCTGGGTGAAGACCAGCTTTTATTTCATTGTATTGCTTTTATTGTTGTCTCCTACAAATGTACAGAAGAGTTTGTTGAGCTCATTGCAGAGGTGGAGCTCTGAGCGCCTCCTGAATGACCGATCCCTCCTCTCATCCCTGAGGCTGACCCAGACGCCCTTCAGAGGAAGCTTATTTCTGCTGCACATCTCATTGTTGTGGTCACCGTCCTCAGCAGAGGCGATGCTGCTATGTGGACACGATCAAACTGACCACACGGGAGGACGGATTAAAAACAAAGCGGCATTATGAGGATCCCACCTGTTTCCACACGGCTCAGCGGCTGAAACACCAGCCTCACGCTCCTCACGCCGCTTTATGATCAACACGAGAGGCTGCAGCATCTCAAAGCGCCCTCAGATGGAGACGGATGGCACAGCGCGGAGTAGTGTCTCGATGCACGCTGAATAATCAGGTCAAGAAATCCCAGAAAGTGAAGGGCCCAGAGGAGGGAGGAATCTAACATGCTCGCCTTTATTTAGCACAACAAAATAAATATAATAAAATGTCATAAAACGGCTACTAATAAAACTGTAGAAGAAGAAAAAGTGAGATTTTTACCCAGGATGAGTTCCTGATCAGTTTACCCGATGGAAACATGGACACGTTCCTGTGGATCCTTCATTCAAGGCCATTAATCACTAATGTAAATGTAAGACTTTCAGCATAGCCATTAGCATACCCATAGCTACTAAGCTAGCCTCCAGGTAGCTGATCCTTACATGTCAGCTAGCTTCACTCACGCTCCAAACACTGCTGCTGTTCACTTTCCTTCTTCGTTCCTGTCCAGCACTCTGACAGCTTTGTACAGGAACAGCTTAGCGATGGAGACTCAGGTCTGCTGTGGGGAGAGACTCCCACTCTGAGTCACTGCAGCAAACTGGAAACGAACCAGTGTTGAAATAATCAGTATGTTAGCGTCTAAATGACTCATTTTACAGGGTTGTTGGTGGGGATGGTTTGTATAAGATGTTCTCACATTAACACGTATTATGTTAATGTTACACACAAAGCTGGGTTGTCACAGCACCATAAATATTAAGATTTTAATGCAATAACAAACATTTATAAAACCCAGATGATGTGCGCACCGCTGCGCTGATCAGTCTGAGTTCATATCTAACGTTTGAGCCGTTAAAGCCATAAATCCTGTGGCTCTGCTTAAATGATGCGGTGATGGGACAAAGCAGCTCCAGCTGTTCGAGGATGAGGATGTTTAGAGATGGAAGGTGACTCACTGGTGCTGCTTTCAGCTGAAGACCCCACCCTCATCTTCCTCTGTCAGCCTAACCTCCTCCATCTGTCTCTAATCACCTTTTTATCACGTCACTGTGGGAATGCAGCGATCCTCAATCAATCAGTCGTCACTTGTTTTTTTTTCCACGGGCAGGCTGCAGCTACATGACCTCCACCTCTGAAAAGTGAAGCTTTAGAGCTGGATTCTCTCACATGTCCAGCAGGGGGCGACTCCTTGGGTTGTAAAGAGATGTCTGATCTCTGAGCCGGTCTCAGTCGCTGCTTTTAGGTCTGATTGATGAAACAGGAAGTGCATTTTTGGTGACATTTTGGTCCTGTTAGAGTCCGATCCTCTTGCGACCGCCACGCCCACACCAAACATGGCAGCACCAGAACTCTTTGATGCTGAGAGCACAGGTAGTGAAAGGTGGTCAGAGCTTCTGGGACGAGTGATTGGCTGAAAACTGATGGTATGGAAAACTGGGATGAAGAAAGGAAGCAGGACTAACTGATGTGTAAGATGTAACGGGAACATCAACGCAGATTCTGATGAAATGTTTTCAAAGCGAGCTCTACTTTGCAGCTTTGATCGCACACGAGTACACTGGCCTGTGTGTGAGGGTCAGTGATTTCAGGTCTGTGTTGCTGGGCAGGGCTGACGGGGTTAACGAGTGTGTTCGTGGTCACGGCATTCCTGACTTGTTTGGCTCTTCTTTATCTCTGGACTCTTCGGGTTCAGTTCACACAGAGCAAAGACGTCCCCTCTGCTGTCTCCCTTCATCAGGTTCTCTTTCTGTCTTTCTTTCTTTGAGTCCAGAGCATCAGCCGTGACTCTCAGTCCAATTATAGCCCTCCGGTCTTTACACCCCTGCGACCCCCCTGAACTCTGACGGCAAACGTTCGGGATCAGAAGCGGCGTTCCTCGGCCGAACAATGCTCGTGACCTTGGTCAGAGCATTGTTCCCGATCTGGCTGGAGGCCACGTACCCGCTGAGGACGGTCACGTTTCTGCGTCCTCTGTGACTCGGGACACAGACAGGAGTCAGTACTCATGTCCACTGCGACCCACAGAAGGGTTTCGAGGCTACAACACAAAACTACGATTAAATCCACAAACGTAGGAAGATCAGCAGCTCTGTAACCCCGGAGACCGCTGCTCACGATTCATGTGGGATTTATTCTGTGTTTCAGTTTGGAGAAGGAAGCTGTCTGGTATGAAACTCACCGCGTGAGCCTAGAACACAGTTACACACAATACACATACGGATGATGGCCATGTGAGCCAGTCATTTGTGACTTTGCATTCTGACTCGTGAGCAAACACATCAAGTAAATGATTCTCTGGAAGTTTCTGCTTGACTGCTTGAAACACACTGACCTCCAAAAAGTGAACGAGAGACATGAATCAAAGTGGAGGCAGAACGATGAGCGAGGGAGGAGGAGGAGGAGGAGGAGCGGGTCATCCAGGGTAGACTGGGCCTCACACCATTCAGAGGAAACAACAGAGACACAGAGACGGGACATAAACCGGCCCAGGACACTCTAAGTTATAAATGAAACACACACGCAGAGGTCAAAGTTCACTCCGAACCAGACGTCCAAACACTGGAGAAGTAAAGAGGACTTCAGCCCCGCCTCACCTGAACCCTGCATGGACCCGTCCTTTTACCAGAAACAACAACCCCGACTCCAGCTGACCGGCCCACAGGAAGCAAACAGGACGAAGGAATCCAGAGCAAACGTTCACCTCCTGCTGCTCCTTCCACAACAAGGACTCTTTTTCACTCATCTCACTGAAAACAAACGTGAAATGTGTCATCAGTGCAGCGTTACGTTCCCACAGCACTGAACTGATTAGGATTCATTTGTAACGTCTGGTTATTAATGTTCTTGCTGCTGTGTCGGACCCACCTCAGCCACGAGGTCACAGATGAGATCCAGCGTAGAAAACATGATGTTTCCATGTAGGAGCTGAACCTTACTCAGCTGTGCTGTGGATTCTGCCTCATGGATGTTTAAGGCCTCGGTCACACTGCAGACCAGTCAGCACACATCTAATAAACAACAAGGATAAATGTGTGTTCCTGACCACATGGTGAGTTTGCAGGAAGTTGCTGACATCTGAAGCCCCAGTGACACAGGTCCAGATAATTGGTGACCCCATGACCCCGGTCACTAACATGATGAAATGGGTGGTAGAAGGTACACCGTGCTGCACCCAGAACCTCGTAGCGACTGCTTTGGCTGCAGTTTGGATGGAAGATGCTGACAGGTCTGGATGTGAAACTAGGACAAGTAAAAGCATCATCCTTTGAAAAGTGCTCAACTTCCATTGAAGGTGGAGGTGAAGACATTTCTGTTTACAGAAGAGTCACAATCTTCAATGCAAACTGCAGAAATGGGCTGGTGACCGAAGCAAGCTTGACTGGTTTCTGGTACAACAGCTGCCGTGCCAACGACCTCCAGCAACCACGCACCAGCTGGTCGGGGACTGTGGTTACTAACCAGTGATGTCTCCCTGTGCATCTCTAGGCCCTGAGATGAGCTCATATCCCGTAAACTGCTGCCATCGTGTAGTTTGAGTTGACCTCCGATCGTCTCTGGAGACCACCCTGAAGACGAGCCGCTGGACTCGATCGTTTCATCAGTTTGTGTCGCGTTCACTAAGGCTGGAGCCCGGCGAGCTGAGAAGGGAGCAGCGTTTTGTGTCTGTTTGGCCGTTGTGGATAAATCTGTACTAATTGTAGCAGTGTGCTTGGCAGGCTGCCTCTGGCTCAGTAAACGAGCAAATTACTGTGTGATTTATCATCTTAGGAGCTAAACCGTCTCTTCCTGATGGACGTTGTTCAGCACGAAGCAAAGCCTTCACAGAGAAGACTGAGATGATGGATGGGGTACAGTCCACTCAACACCGCAGCATTTCCAGACTAGCAGGTGTGAAGAACGACTTCACCAGATGTTTTGGACACGTCGCCTTGATTCTGTTATATGAATATGTTATAAAATCAACGTGTTGAGTATGATGGTGGTCAGGTTGCTTTGTATTTGTGTGTCGATTGAAGTCCTCAACAAATCAGAGCACACGTGTAAAGCTGGGTTCCTGTTGGTGGATGATATCGTAGGTGTTTAAAAGCAGCAGCAGCAGTAGTCATCACTCTTTGGTCACACCGGCCTGGAGAGGTCGTAGCTCCAGCACGTGTCAGATGTGGACATCCTGACCCGTGTTAGCCTGAGCATTGCTGTTGGTCCATGATGAGCGACTGAATGAAACGTTACTGCAGCCTGATTATCAGGCTCGTAAAAAAGTCATTCAGTGTTTGGCAGCAGTTTGAACCAATAGTGAGGTGAAAAAGTCGCCATTAGTTTTATTGCACATGAAGATCTGAAGCCCACAAGCATTTGATTCCCACTGCTGGGTTTGGTGCTTGGACCTGCCCCAAATGCTCACACTGTGCTACGTCTCCAGCTCAGAGGCAACCTAAACATGACCATGACTCCTCCCACTCCACAGAAACAGAACCATTCAAGATGCTCGGTGAAGTCTCTTGAGCTCACAGGTGAGCAGTGTCCCACTCCTGCCTCCACAGAGTGCTCACGACTTTCAGTGTATGATGCATATGTATGGTTTACTCTTCACAGGGACACGGAGCTGACAGCGTCCAGCTCAGAGTTGGCTCTGATCCTGCTACTCACTAACGCTGCTGCAGAAGTTTAATCCACCCTGATCCAATCCAAAGACGCCATCGCTCCCAAACCAGTCACCCAGCAGCCTCCACCTGTCTCAGCATCAAACACACACATAATAATGGGCGGAGCCATGGATGTAAACAATTGTCACCCATGATCAGATCATAAGACATAAGGCTCTGATGTGTGACACTGCATACATTTATATATCAGGTGACTCAAACCGTTCACATGAACATGAACACCACGCACACAACCAGACACAGCCAATCAAACAACAAGCGGTTGGCGGCGGTCGGCGGCGGTCAGCCGTGACCGTCTGATGCAGACGTCCTGCAGAGCTGCAGGAGAGCGTCTGACTGGGATGTATTGTGTGAATAATCCAGAACACATTGTTGAGCTGAACACAGAGAGATGGTTGATCTGATATTAGCCTTCAGAGGTTCCTCTGTCTGAGGTTTGGT
>VUQR01018820.1:0-18275 GCA_015108515.1 Hemichromis elongatus | reverse complement strand
ACGGAAACGCAGTTTTACGGCACGAAAACGGATCATTTTAAAAACTCCGGCCAATGTGAAGATCTGCGTTTTCTCCGTATTCAGCGTTTGCGTGTGGACAGACATAACCGGAGTTTTACGATCCGCGACGTCACTTTCTGCAACACAAATGCTGACGTCAGGTTTGCGACCTGTGTTTGCACTACGGCATGGATGCCCTCAGAGCTGCGCTCGCGTTATCAGTTGTCCAAGCGCTTTTTGCTTGTTTGTTTTTACATGTTTCATGTTTTGTTGAACGTGAGCAGGAAGGCAAAAAGTTAACCTGACTGGATAGGATACGGGGAACTACTGCCACCTACAGGTCTGGCATGTCAATGACTGTGCTTAACACTGCCCTTATGCGGTTACGTGTAGACGGAGTTTTTTTTTTAAACGAGGTGGTGTGGACGCAAGTTTTTTCAGGGGCGGATATTCATTTTTGAAAAACCCCGGCTACGTGTGGACTAGGCCTAAAAAACAGGGGGGGCAGGAAACATAGTGTTTTGAACAGTAGCTTTTGTGTCTTTTTTTAATGTTCTGTAGTTATTGCAACAATACTGTGACAAGGAAATGCTTGTAGCTGGGAATGACATCCTAACTGGGAAAAATAAATCCACCTCACCTGAAAAAATGATACAGGTGTCCAGCTTAGACAAAGTCCAAAGTCATAATTCAAAATATGAACACACAGTATTAAAAATGTGTTTAAAAATGCAATAATTAACCTTGTTTTGACTACATTTGTATGTTGTATTGATGTGACCGAAGTGCAGATTTTAAGTTGTAATTTAAGGTGTTTTGTAGAAGTTTTCCACTGTTTTAGGAATTGAAGACATTTTTTAATCAGTCCCACATTTTCAGGGGCTCAAAGTAAAAAGCTGCTCTATTGGATTGAGCTGTCCAGTTACTTTTTAAGCCTCTGAAAATCAGGGATTTTTTTTCCCCACTTATCCAATTCGGGGTCACAGTTGAGTTAGCGTCTGTCCAGGGTGTCATAAGATGATAGGCACGGACAGCCTGGAGAGGTTGAGAGTATATCACAGTAACTCCTAAACAGTTTATGCAAAATGTTTGTAAAGCACCTTGTCTAAAAGCTAAGTCTGCACTTAAATCCTTTGTGGTGGAGGCATAAGTACAAAAATCCTGCTTTACCCTTCCTTTAGCTCCTTGCATCCCTGCCCTTATATGGTTGCATCCGTTTCATCTAAGCAAATGTGTCTGTGTGCTGAGGTTGCATATTTGATTTGGATTTGTGTATTTTGTATGTTACTTACTCAGGCGGTCCATCAGCATCTTCCAGCTGATTGTTTTGAATGTGAGGCCCTGCTTAAAAAAATGATTTACTTGGGCTGTTTTTGCCGTTCTAGCTGTAAACACACAACATTGGTAACCAGCAGATAAAAAGTCAGGCTTTCGTTTAGAGCTGGTGATGACAGAGCTAAAGGAAGAAAGAATTTTAGACCTACATTCATCTGGTGACCAGCAGCACAGCTGCAAATCAATGATAATGCTGCTCCGCGGGCAATGGAACAAACTATAAACGCCAAACTGACAACAAATGGCCAGAAAAACATAATAGAGCAGCTTTAAAAGTCACATTGTCAGTAATGTTGCAAATAGCTTCCTTCTTATTCCATGCTTCCTTCTGTAATATGACAATATTTGACTTTTCTGGCAAAACATAGAAACAGTTTAAAAGATGGAAGTAGTTCCAGTCTACCAAGCAAAGTGCTTTAATCTAATGTCCAGCAGGGGGCGCCTCCTTTGGTTACAAAAAGAAGACATAAGTGAGTTTAGTAAACACTTTGCCGATTTGGCTCATTCACTAGTTTCCAGTGTTATAGTTCAGCTACTCTCGGCTGGTCCCTTTTCACAACGGCTCACCACAGCAGGAGGCTCCACTTCCTAAGACAACCCCAGAGGGGATTTGTGTCTCTGGCTGGAATCAAACCAGCAACCTTTGCCTTATTAAAAAATGTGTTAACCACTTCCTGGTATAATAGAATAAAAATGTAATTTGTTAAATAATTGCAGCATTTCATCATTAAAACTGTGGTCTTTATTAGAGTCTGAAGGCTGGATTATCCAGCGTGAGTCTGTTAGTCGTGCCGATGGGCGCTTGTTGTCCTGGCTTTCAAAGTCAAACTCTCACTCATCACAGCTGGTTTTAAAACAGCAAGAAGGCGAGAGGGAAAATCTCCAGCTCAAGCCTTCAAAACAGGACTTCTCCATGAGAGATGTCACAATGGAAGCATTCATCTTTTATACTGTCTCGACTGCTTCACTGTACAAAGAAAAAAACAGAAACTACAGCATCTATCACATCTAACTTGTTGACTCGCTGACATATAAATGATAAAAACAGCACAGACATTGTATAATTATTAAACTGAAGTAGGAACAGTGAACAGGCCCACAGCCTGCAGGGGCTCCCTGTGATGTTACTGGGACTTATTGCATTTCCATATTTTCAGGGTCAATGGGACTCCATCTCCTCTGTCACTTAGCCCTTCTCCAGCCAGCAACGGAGGAGGAGCAGGAGGAGGATCCGGAGGTGCACCGGGGTCATCGGGCAGCGTGGCTATCCCCCAGCGGATTCACCACATGGCTGCCAGTCACGTTAACATCACAAACAACATCCTGCGGAGCTACGAACACTGGGAGTCGGCTGACAGACTGGCCGCTGAGAGCCAAGGTAGGACGGTAGCACAAGAGTGGGCACGCTGCTCGATGTATTTTCACATCGGCGCCGATATGTCGCTGAATATTTACTGTCACGACTGTGAGTTCATTACACTAACATCTGGATACATGATGATTTACGTCACAGACATGCAAAGTTAATGCTTTTGATTCATAAGTTTGTTCACTAAAACCATTTTGCATGTGAATATATGTGACTCGTACATGCGGTAAAGGAGACAGTTTGATTAAATATAAGGACCAGCTCACCGTCGTTAAATGCTGACTTCATCTTTTGTCATAGTGGGGTTTTTTTTAAATATTTTTGTTTGTGAGGACAAGAATACGTTTTCGGCCTGTATATACGACACACGACACATTTCCGTCCAAATAATTCAGAATTTCACGTCACTTCCTCAGTTTGCAATGACCTCAAGACTAAAAGCTAGTCTAAACTGGTGTCCACAAAAAACTATTTGAGCTGATGTTGTGACCAGTAACCACAGAAAGTAAATGTGTTGACGCGCAAAGTAATCCTAAAAACTAATTTTCCCCGGCTCAGAGACATGTGTTTGAAGCAACTACCTATTAGAGTAAAGGATACCACTGATTGGCAAATGAGAGAGTAGTTAATATGTTAGAGAGTTACCGTGGTAACCAGGGTCTGTAACATCTACCAACAACCAACCAACCGGCACCAAACCGATTTGTGACGAGTGAATAGCTTCCTGTGTGGACGGCCCTATAAACCTGATCTGTGTCTGGGAAAGTGATTGTTAAAGCTTTTAAAACCTTTGCAGAGAAATGTTCACGTTATTATGTGTACTACTCTGCCTTCTGTCGATGAAAAGGCAGAATAGTGAAAACAGAAGCCAGGCATGAATAAAAAACCAGCCATGTTGCCCACAGCTCCACTGGAAAAACACTAGCTGTAGTTTGTGCGTGTGTTTCATTTAAGCACAAGAGGCACTCACTGATACAGTCTCTCTCCCACCATCCCTCCCTCCCTCCTTCCTGTAGATTTCTTCCAGGAGCTGGACTCGGTGATGGAGCCGTTGAGTCAGCAGAGCAGCATGACAGAGCTGGTTCGCTACGTAAGGCAGGGACTGCACTGGCTCCGCATAGAGGCTCACCTGCTGTGAAGACTGGACTAGAGCCAACATTAAGAAAAAGAAGAAATGGGCTGGGAGCTAGAACTCGGGTAACAAGTGAGATGAGACCCAGAATGATGCTTCAGTTCCCACTGGGATCCTTTGAATGTCTCAACACCATGCATGGTAATATAATGGCTTACACCAGGTGGATTAATTGGGCTGAAATCACCTTTAATTAGGAGTGAACAGTAACTAAGTTTGGGAACTTCAGCTGTGAACCACAGAATACAAATTAGCATATTAACAATTTGGCTGATGCTGCTTTTTTTGGAGCAACAGTATATGAGTGATTGTAGCTTTAATTCCTGAAGGGACAGCACATGTTCCCAACCTAATCTCCTCGAACAGAACAAAAGACAAGCGAGGAGAGGTAAAAAAAAAAAAAAAAGTGCTTTTACCAAGATGGGTTCATTCTCCAACAGATAGGTGTGAGGCTGAATGTAGGGAAAGAGCTCAACAGAGGCTCATCTCCTCCAGTAGTGGACCAGAAATTTGTCAATGATCAGGAAAGAATTAAAGCTTTAGGCTGATATTGATCCAAGTGGAAAAGTACCAGTCCAATCTATTAGTTAAGGACCACACTGGTAAAGAGGCTCAGCTACAACCACTAGAGCTGAATTAATGAAGGCTAAATTCATTGCACTTCTTCTGTTTCACTCCATCTTCAGTCTTTAAAGAGCGATCCTCAACAACCAACTGAACACGAGAACCTGCTAGTGCTGTGTATAAAGTCAATCTAAAACACAGTTATACCTGAATTGTGACTGCAGTTATAAGTTAGTGCGGTGTTACTTTTTTACTTTTAAAGCCTCAGTCACACTAGAGAAAAAAAACAGGACAGCTACCTTTTTGTGACAGGGAGAAATCAGCTGGTTGCTCAGATTGAGCAAACAACACTGAACCTCTGGTTAACCACCGCCAGTTCCATGGCAGTTGCACAGGTTGACAGGTTGCCTGTCTCCAAACAGTCGGAGTCCAACTCAGACTGACTGCAGTCGCTCTCAGACAGATTAGATGATTGCCATAAGTCTGAGTCCATCTGCACAGATGAGCACAACTCCTGCCTTTTGGTTATATTTCTACATCAAAGCAAGACTGCCGAGCCCCCACGTCAGGGGCCATGTGACTTTTGATGAAACAATTTTTGAATTCCTGTTTCTAGTCTCCCTGCGACAGACTGGCGACCTGTCCAGGGTGTACCCCGCCTCTCGTCCTAAGACAGCGGGGATAGGCTCCAGCGCCCCCTGCGACTCTGAAAAAGCAGAAGCGAATGGATCGATGAAGGGATGTTTCCGGTCTATGATCTTCTGTAGTTCATGTCAATTTCTGTGCATGTAGACGGCAACATATTTGCAACAGATGGCAACAGATTTGATATTTTCACCGATTTATCGCCATTAATCCCTGTATTATCACAAACAGATTTCACATATTAGCCAGCTTGACCCCATTCCCAATCGCAAAGTGACTCACTGTTTTTCGCCATCTTATTGCACCAAAGTAGTTTTGAAGACGGCAACTGACTGAGCGGTCGGACACCTGGTCACCGTATTCAGAGCAACCATGTCAAAGATTTATTGCACACGGTCAGTTTCCCTAGTGTGACTGTGGTGTGACGTGATGACATTTTAGTTTACTAATAACATCGATTTGTGTTTTGGTGTAAGTAAATATGGTTTTAATTTGGGAGGAAAAGAAGATAAAACTGTTACTTTGATGTTATTTGCCATCTAAAACAATACCAAAATTAATTTAATGGCAGTTCAGGAAGACCTTTTATGCCACATTTAACCTTCATTAATGAAAAGCACACAGTACCATTGGGGCTTATTTGTTCTCAAAACGGTCTCTGAGACCCCCCACCCCTCCACCCCACCCGATAAAGCCCGAAATTGGCACAGTTTGAACAACGAGCACTAGCAAAAAAAAATTTTGCTGGTGAGATTTTTGTATTTAAAGGTGGATCTTTTGACCAAATAAAGTTGTAAACTGAATTACAGATATGATAGGGCAAAGCTTCAAAAATATCTGAAGTCTTGTGAGCTAGTATAGGGTCAAATTTCAGTTTTGTGGGTTGCCAGTACAAACACCCAGTTTGCTGGACCTACAAATAAGGGCTTTCTTCCATCACACAAAGCATCTGTCTGGTTCTTCTCTTGCTGGTTATGAGCTTTTGTGAAATTCCACTCAGTTCTAGTTCCCATAGTAACCCACCAACTAAGGCGTCAAACACTTACTGGGGGGAAAAAACTACAAGATTCAGTATGATTTGGCTCTAATTTAGCCCCCACCTACATGCAGAGCAAGTAAACAGGGTGAAACTCTCACGTCGACTTTTCTGCCCTGATGTCAGAAACAAAAAATATATCTGTGACTTTGTACAGCACTTAATGAGATCAAATCAACTGCCGGGTGTCTTATAGTCGTTTCCCCACATTTGTTGTGCTGTGTTGTTAGTGTGTATACGTGTACAGCTTATTGTGAAGTCTATTTAAAATCATTACCTGACCGAACAATAACGATGTTTGTGTACAATAATGTACAGACTGTGACTCCTCAAAACAGTGTTTCTTGTGTCTTGTGAATGATTCAATGTGAGTGAATGAGGAAGTGCAGCAGGTAAATGGGGCATCTATATGTGTGTGCCAGCGCGCAGGCTATAGCTGCATTTACAAAGCGCCTGGTTAAAGTGATTTTGAAGTCATTGTGGCGCATTAAAAACAAGAGACCACACTGTTTCTACGTTTTTCGTTTCCACATTCGCCATCAAGACTCAAAATCAGTTTATTATGGTCTATGTAAATCCAGCACATTAAGCATGAATTTTTAAGTTTTGGATCATTTGACCATCGCTGAATGTGTATGGAAGACAATGCGGATGTGAAATGTAATTTTCACTTTGACAAAAACAAAAAAGGAAAAAAAAAAAGGAAACTCAAGTGCCTCTATTTGTGTCCAGTGGGAATTGCTCTATTTATTTAAAAACAAAGAATGAATCTAAATGATTTTCCATACCATATTGGTATAAATATGAGATTGTTTTTCGTAAAATCAAATGTTTCCATAAGCTTTTTACTGGCGTTTATGAAGACACCAGGGTTTGGCTTTAAAAAAAAAAAAGAAACAAACAAACAAACGTGCGATTATGTGCCAAATTAGCATCTGTTGCTGTGTTTTCTCTTTTTGACTGTTTGAGCAAGTATAGGTTTGTCTGAAATGCCTGAAATTTTTAAATCATCGCATGCAATAAATGATAGCTTCAGACCAAGAACTACTTGTGTCCATTTTGACAAAGAAAAAAAAAGTCTATTTCTTGTTACATAAGTCACATGCAGTGTTGAAGGTCGACGTCTCATGAAAATACACAGCCATTTAAATGCGCAACGCTACAGCTAACAGTCTGAAACCTTAAGAAGATAAAAACCTTAAAGAAATAGGTGGACATTTTGGGAATATTTTTCTTACTTCTTCTAACAGTAAAAACTCATATTTGTATATGAAATATAGAACCTAAAACTAGCTGCTAGCTCATGTAGATTAGTCAAAAAATTAAAAATAGAGAAATGAAGTATCTAGCTCAGTGAATGTATATAAAAAATTGACATAACCACCCACCAGTCTTCAAAAACAACAGTTTTAAAGCTTTATAGCTTGCTTTGTTTTTGAATCAGATGTGACTATCTTTTAAAAAAGAAGCTAAGCTAGCTTGTGTTGTTACGAGCTAGCTTTTTTAGCATGTCATATCCACAATTGACTGTTATAAGATAATACTAACTATACTAGCTTAAACCAAAATGTACTTGCCAGAAAAACTAAGTAGGTGAAAACCATAGTGCATTTTAGTACAACATCAAACAAGTGGTTACCCTATACATAACTTGCTTTAATACAACAAATAAAAGAGGTTCAAGCTCTCTATCTTTATTCTAGGCTAAATTTATGCTTTTTAAACATTATAAAAGATGTACCTAGCTAACTTGATATGCCGTCTTAAATCCTAAACATTAACATTTTCACCATTTTGGTTTTAAAATACCAGATGTCACAAGGACAGGTGGGTTTAAATGTGAAACAATTTGCTCACTGGCGAACTACTTGTTAATCATAAGTTAGTTAGCTAAGTAAGCTAGCT
Organism: Hemichromis elongatus; assembly: GCA_015108515.1. Lineage (NCBI taxonomy): Eukaryota > Metazoa > Chordata > Actinopteri > Cichliformes > Cichlidae > Hemichromis > Hemichromis elongatus. The sequence continues at coordinate 10,289 of VUQR01018820.1, read as the reverse complement.
AATGAGCACAACCAAATAATCCTTCACATAGGATAACCAAGACTTACATAGTACACCCTATGGTAACAGCAACTTCAACTAGTGCCATCTGGTGGCCTTCAGAGAGAATGTGGGTTTAAGGCTTCATGTTTTTGACCTAGAAGCTTATTCACGTTTTATACGTGTATGCTGATGCTAGCTACATGTTGATTTTTACGGCTTAAAGATTAGAAATAAGACTATTTCCCAAAATGTCAAACTGTTCCTTTAAAATGGACTCATGGTTCTTCATCTGAACGACTAAAACGCTTTCTAATCACCATTTTAGACAGCTGTCCAAGCTCCACTTCCTGTTGCTTAACAATAACGCTTTTTACGGTTGTTTTCTGTATTTTTTTTTTTTTTGAGGTCTTGAAGACAAATTAGGATTGTCCCAGTGAGCCACTGAACTTCTACAACAACCTGTAAACACAACCCACAAATCGTTTCTCTCTGACCTCAGTCGTTTCAAGTCGATAGTTGGTCCGCAGTGTTGCTCAGTCCAATTCAATGATGTTTGGTGTTGTTTTGTTTTATGGTGAAACTGTGATGTTACTATATGGTTATTGTTAAGTTCACTTAATGGTCCCTTATTCTTATTGTATGCAGCGGTACAATATACAATAATATGCTGTAAAAAGTCAGAAACATTGCATTTGTGACATGGGAAATATCAGTTTCATTCCACTATGCTACATGTCACATGACAGCTATGGTAAATGTTGAATTCATGCAACAGTTTATTTATATGCAATGTCAATATGTGGGTATATTCTGAAACATTTTGAAGACAGACTTTTCTCAGCATGGCCTTTTATTCTGCTGGCATCTTATTAAATATCCCATTAGCTCCTGTTGCATTATCACAGTTGTCAACTTGTTTATCAAAGACAGAAACATCATCACTGCTGTTGTGATTACAATAGAGCTAAACACACTGATTTATTTTTTGACAGCAGATGGTAGCAAGCCGATAATACACTGATAATCTCTCCAGTAGTGACGAGTGTCTCTAATATTTGTTTGCATTTCACAAAATCACAGATTCACTTTGATTGCCAAAACTGTCTCATACAGTAAATGAACTAGCAGGATTTAAAAGGATAATAAAGGGTTTGATTTTTTTCTTCGCAAATTCCTGTAATCTACCAGAGAGATGTTTTCTTTTCTTTTGTGTTCGTCCTGGTTTGTTGTACTGTCAGAGTCATGCAGCAGTGTTTCAAATAAGAATTATCCAATAAATAAGTGTTTGTTGAGGTTAGTGGAAGGAGACATTAATATGCTCTTCCCTTCCACAAAAACTATAAATATGATCGAAAATAAAAAAGATCACCAACAAGTATCTCTCTAATTAAATCAAACTTTGGCATTTCTGGAAATGTTCTGATTTGCCTTAAAACATGATGAATGCATTAGCATCGTTCTCATGTCAGTGTACCAGGAGGCAGTTAAGCTAGCTTGGCATTAAGCTACAAAGCAGTGGAAAACTATATCCCTATTTCTAGAATAGAATAGAATTCAACTTTATTGTCATTGCACATGTCACAAGTACAAGGCAACGAAATGCAGTCTCTATTCAACTTCTAAAAACAGCACCTCTAAAACTAATAAATTAACATCTTGGTAAGATTTCAAAGTTATGTATGAATACTGACATTATGCACCATCTTGTGGTTTAGAATGGTACTACACCAGAATACAGACCTCTACAGCTTAACAGCAACATACAGCACAAGCTATAAGATAATATTCACAATTATTATTATACAAGACTGTAAAAAAAATGATGAGTCATTAGACGGCTTTGTTAGTCTGCACCATTTCTTTAAAAAAGCTTCAAGTTAAACAGAATGTGAACATTGCCAAACATGGAAAAGTAAAGTTCATCTGCTGTTGATGATGTGCGTAGACTGTAGGCGAAAAGCTGCAGCCGTGTGTGCAAAGTCAATAGATGCAACTAAGAAGTGTACTGAAAAGTGCGAACACAAGACTAACCCACCTTTGGTATTTTAGCTAAGCTAGGCTAGGCTAATTAGCTTATGGTTCTGAGCCCTTATTAAACATCTGGCATGAAAGTGGTACCTTAAAAAGAAAAGCAACAAGAGCATTTCCTATAATGCCCTTTCTATTACTGTAAACTGGCACTTGGTTTTTTATTAATTGGTGAGGATAGATAATATACTGATTATTCTAAAGTGAAATTTCTATAATTTCATCAACACTTTAGTTGTATTGTGCCCCAATAAAATTAGACATCATGTTCTCTATTTTACAGGAAACTGGAAATGTGGAAAAAAGAAACAGCAAGATCATATTTCAAAATAGTCAATGATATTCCTTCTAAGATCACGTGACCTTCTACCATGAAGCCTTCACTGCCTTGTGTGTAGCATTTCTGTGATTGCTATTTTGCTTTTCTTCCTGAAACATAACAGTGTTAAATCATGTGGGAAATCAAAACGGTCCAAGTGTAACCGACCCATTTAACAGGAAGTTTCTTTAAGGTTTTCAGTCATTCTGTTCCCTGCAGTGAAAAACGGTCGCTCGAATAGGCTCGTTTCTGCTCTGCGACTCTTAATAATGTCCAAATTAATCTCAAGAAGGGCAGCAGCTTTTGAACTATAATAGTGTAATTGCTCAAATTTCATTGGTGAAAAATTGTCATCAGCTCGTCTGGTCTTTTTCTCCTTCACCTTTGTTGTCGTGGAAGAACAGCGCCATCTTCCTGATTAGTGCAATAAAGCACATGGCTGAATTCCCGCCACATGAATACGGCGTACGCTACGTGTGACGTTAAAATGCTTAAATCCTAACTGTGACCTGTTAGTTAAGCAACCAAATAACTTTAAGACTGTGTATCTGAAGCCTGACATTTGTGGTACAGCAGCAACACAGTGCCTCTGATCCAGCCTGACTAATCTGTCTGTGAATCTGATGTACATCACTGGCATAACGAAACATTGTAAAGAACTCGACAAAATAAAAGCTCCGTCCAACACGGATTGCATTGTATTTTTAAATGTGTTGCACAGGTTTTTTTTTCTGTTTCTATCAGTGCTATCTTTTGGCCTTTTCTATGGTTCTTTTTATAATGAAGTTGTTCTATGTGATGATCAAAAGTTGTGATGCAGTTCCATTGTTTTTAAATATTTAATGTCTCTAAAATATGGATTAAAATCTGTTTGAAGCAGCCATCCTGCTGTACTTGCTGTCTTCTTTCTTTCTTTTTATTGCACTCAGGATGTGGTCTTTAAAGTTTCCTTACAACGATGGGCTGAACCTCATTTTGACATTGCGCATAGAAGCAACAGCAGAAGGCTGAGAAAAATATCCGGAGGTTCCAGGAAGTGTGTCTTTTTTTCCCCTAATGAACAAAATCAGCCAAATTTTGCACTCAAGATTCTTTTATAAATAAGAGAGCGGCCCCGACGTAGATTTTAAGAGCCAAGCTAGTCTTCTTATTAGCACTAATGAACTCTTACTCTACATCATAGCAACTATTAGCCTACTTCACCATGCATGATTAATTCATTGAATGTAGCCACGCATTTGAATTCAAGAGGCAATAAGCGGGCTATGTGTGCGATGGTGGAAAAGCGAGATGGACCTCAGAGTGTGAGAGAGAAATGAAAAAAAAAAAACGAGGACAAAAAAGTCTCGTATTAACGGGGGAAAAAAAGACTATTTTCTCTGAGACGTAAATCCTGTCTAATTCGGTGTTTCCATAAATGAATAAGGAGGTGGAAGCCCTATTTTCAGGCCTTCAGATGTCCTGCTCTCAGTGCATGTGCGTGTCCTTGGTGCAGAGGCAAAACACCGACAGCTTAGATTTATAGCTTTAATTGCCACAGGTAACCATGCAGTCAAATAGGCTCTCAGATATGGTTTGGCTTAGGAACAGACACTCACGGTTAAGAAGTAACCATGAGCTCCAATGGAGAAAAAAACCCTGATTTGAATAGAATACAAAAATGAACAATCGAAGGAATGCTGGCAAGGTTCACGATATCTTTAACACATCATTTATTAATTGGTTTAAGTAATGAAGGCAGTACAAGTCCACCTTTATGTTTACCAAAAACACCTTGGATTTATTCTCTGTGATGTTTCCGTAGGGTGTTGAGACAGCTGGTTAGAAACACAGCTAATGGAGCATGAGCACTGGAACCTTGATGCGCGCTGCTGCTATTGACTTTTACATGTGGACTGGCGCTGTGATCAAGATAGCCGATGTGCAAGCCCCCGCCCGCCCGCCTCCACCCCCTTTGTGAGCAGTCCCAAAGCACAGACGAGTTGGGGAAAGCTCATTATCCATTCCTATGTTATATTCTTACAGACTGTGTGAATAAAAGCCCAGCATCAAAGAAGGCTAGACTTGACTTTGAGAAGCAGACGGCCCATTTTAAATGTATATTCAAATGCAGGATTTTTTTCTTCTTTTTTTTTTTTCAAAAACAATGCCTAGATTTTGAGTTTCGACTTCAGAGAAGAACAGAAAGAAGAATAAATATTAGTAAGATGAGATCTGTGCGTTTCTGAAAAACAGCAGTAATAGGCCGACTCTGTGTGTTTACAGGAAACTTTCAGCTAAACTAAAGGAAGAGTCTTGCAAAGAGACCAGAAAAAGTCGGTGAAATTCAGTGACCTGCTGTGACAGCAAGGTCACTAATGGTTATTTCATGTGGGCATGTCCCACATGAAATAACCATGAAATACTAATGGAAGTGAAGCATACCCCTGATAGAGATATGACAGGATTGTAAAAACATACATAGAAATATTTACAACTATGTGAAAATTTTCTGGAATTGTTTCTCAGGCCTCTCTGCAGCGCTGTGAAAAAACTAAGTACATCCTTTCTACTTCCATGGGGATTAAGAAGGTAGGTAGCAGCCAGGTGTTGCTGATGACATGCACTTCACTAACTGATCATCAATAAGTGTTAGCGCTAGCAACAATTTTGGTGGTTTGCTGGTCTGGAACATTCAGGTGTGTGTTAACACAATACCACAATCTTCTGTCTGAGCACATTCACCCCAAGGTCAGACAATCAGCCTCAGTTAGTATGTTAAATACTAAAGTTCATGACAGCATAATTATAAAAACACTGAACAAGCTTGTTTGGAAGGGTCACCAGGAGAAAGCCTGTTCTCTCTAAACGGAGTATGGCAGCACAGCTTAGGTTTGAAAAGGCAAACAGACTGAAAGACAATGTGAAACAATGTCCTCTGGACAGAGATGCACAGCATATCAGCTCAAACACCTCATACCAACTCACAAGCACATCGGTGGAGGGTTTGGGCACCTTGCAGTTATTGAATTGACTACTAACTGGATTTTAGATTCAAATGTGAGGCCAACATTGATCTGAAGGACAGCAGTAACACGTTGAAATGGCCCAGTCAAAGTCCAGACCTCAGCTAATTAAAATGCTGTGGTGGGACCTATGAAGGAGCTGTGCATAAACAAATGCCTGGAAACCTGAAGCAACGTTGTAAAAAACAAACAAACATATCAACACATAACTGCTGTTATGTGTTGATATGGTACCCATAGACACTGCAAGTCCGTGGCTTCCTCTACCAGCTAACTAATGGTTATGCTGAACAAAATGAACAACTGCTTTGAGTGTTTTCATGCTAATGGGAATCCTAAGTTTCATAGAAGTGACTAATATCTGCCTTTCTGTACCCACCCATCCACCCTCACCCCAACCCCAACCCAGATCTTCTGCTATCAAAACATAATTTTTACCTTTTATCACTATCATAAGTGAACAAACTCCTGCTGCATTCCTGAATCACTGATATAAAATCTTGAATGTTTTTTCTCTCATATTTATTGATTTCATGTTCCAAACAACAGTCTGCCATTGCTATAACTAACATCTCACTCAAAATGTATTTGGCCTTTTTGTGAAAACCACCAACCAGTCACCAACTACCACCAAAGAGTTGATTACAGCCATTCAGTTTCATTACAGAAACCCACTCACTAATCCATTCCCTCCGTCTCAATCTGCAGAGTGGCAGTTTTAATAGGCCGCCCCTCCCCCTCTTTTCTTTGCCAAGTGATTTTGCTAAAACTGAGAGTTTTTCTATTTAGCTCTGTGGTTCGCAGCTTCCAGAGGCGCTAACGAGGTAAGAGCTCGTCAGCTCTAATTGAATGACTCCTGATTAAACTAGTTTCACACTGACAGGCAACATATTGCATCTTGTCCAACTTCTAATCGGTTGCTTCCGCAATGCACATGTGCTCTAGAGATGCAGATGTCTGTGTTCTGTGGGGCAGGACAGTGCTTGAAGGTTTAATTTAATGATGACAATGTGCATTTTAATAGAACAAATGCCCCAAATAAGTGGCATATCAAGAAAGTATTTTTAGGACTCAGGCCCCAGTTTTCTTGGTGAAAGTATTTTTTACATTGCAACTGTTCACTTACTCTGGTCTGGAAAGAACAGTCGAAGACCAGGTAACGTCTCACATCGCATGTTGGATATTTTTTGAACCCTGAAATACAAACAGAGAAGGGGAAGTTGTCTAGTTTCCTATCATATTGTTTACAATATGGTGAAAGGTTAATGGAGGCTGATTGGGTTATTAGTGAGCAGCATGATCTGGTCACACATAATACGTAATGCAATAATTAAATATGAGAGTGAACCATTTCCTCATTTTTTTCCCCACTTTTACAAGGGGATGTAACATCTACTTACTACATCATCAATATACACAATACATGTGTGTGAAAAAACCCTTAGCTCACCCAGAGGGTGCTTTGTGACATATATGACTTTCCTGAGGTGATGCCACTCGAGTTAGTCTCAGCAGACATAATGACCCACTCTGCTGCAGACTAGCAGTACAGAAGATCTTCAGGGTTGAGAATGTTCTATTGAAACTGTGTACAACAAACTGTGAAGTTTAATGGGTGTCTGAAGTCTTATCCAATCATCTCTGATGTAAACCCTGCCATATTTAAAAGGTAGTGCAGACATATTTATGTTATACTGGCACAAGTTTTAGCTTGCTCAACAGGGCTAAAAATTTCCTTAACAGGAGAAGGCCGAAAACTGCAGTTTTTTGGCAGATTGCAGTTACCTGAATTCAGTTTTCTTACCCCTTTCAATTCAAGTGTATAATCGTAGCTACGGTGGCCGCTGTAGGACAAAAAACTCTGGCCATCGTTCATCCATAGTGAGTGCAGACCGTCAGTCCACTGTTTACCTCAGTTATCAATATGCCGTGTGTAGAATGACCACTCGGTAGCTTTCTTATGATGCTGCTTTATTGAACATACGTCCAGCATGGGTTACAACAGCATAACTACGGGTGTGGCAGCTAAGAGCAGCACACAGACAGACATGTCGCAAAGCATGTCATGGTGGCGTAAAGCCGCAACGCCCACCCGCTCAACACAGGCAACCCAGTATATGACATCTCCCCTCTTTTCATGTTATTTCCAATAACAAACCCCAAATAGAACGACAACGACACAATGATAACATGTGACACTATAATAGCCTCTGGGCGGTTCTCTTAAGGACCGGGCACAAGTGGCTTACTGTTGGCCTGAAGGGCCGTGTCCACAAAACAGTACTTATTAAACATGTTAAGCCTTTAAGGTAATTAACCCAACCAGGTAACAGCAGCATTGGTTGCAGCCCAAAACACAAGTGCAAAACAGCAACAATACAACATTCCCGCTCCCCAGTCCGTGCATCCCTCCCAGTACCCCAGTGTCTACAGATCCAGCCTCTTGACTGGCTTGCGTATCCGGCCGCACCTCGTGCGTACTTGATCCGGTACGTCGGCGTGAGTGGGTGCAAGCGTTGGGGTCAGACTAGGGGTCAAAGGTGGGGTCTCTGGAGTGGAGACACCAGCGCACTGAGATGGCAGCTCCTCAGTGTCCACAGTGGGTGGTGGAAGGAGTCGTGGCGTGGCCTGTGGAGATGGTGCGTGGCGGAGATGGCGGCGGCGGGTGTGGCAATGAGGTAGGACCTCGGAGTGACGCTCTCCTTGGAGACAATGGCCGGTGTTGCCCAGGCCTTCTCTTGGTCCAGCTTAGTGAGGACAGCATTCCCTGGACGGAGTGGAGGTAGGGGCTTAGTACCATGGCGATGGTCGTAGTAGAACGCCTGCTTGGTCTTCTGGCTAGCATCCCTTCGTTTAACCTCTCTTTTGTTGGGCCATTTAGGTTGAAGATTCATCTCCAAGGTAGGCAGGGTTGTCCTGATCTTTCTCCCCATAATGAGTTCTGCTGGGCTGAAGCCTGTAGTGGTACATGGAGTAGACCTATAGCACAGTAGTGGCATCAGTGGGTCATCGTGCCGGAGGATTTTCTTTGCAGTCTGTACTGCCCTCTCCGCGTGACCATTTCCCTGTGGGTGGTGGGGACTAGACGTTATGTGGGCGAAATCCATCTCTCTCACGAAGGCCTGGAACTCAGAGCTGGAGAGCTGAGGGCCATTGTCACTCACCACCTCGTCAGGGATCCCAAACTTAGCAAAGGTCGACTTCAGTTTCTGAACAACCTGGCCACTGGTCGTGGATGGTAGGTGCAGTATTTCCAGAAAACGTGAGTAGTAGTCCGACACAACCAGGTAATTAGTCCGGTTGTGTTCGCAGAGATCCAGGGCTATCCTTTGCCATGGACGGTCCGGCAAAGGTGTGGAGATGAGTGGCTCTCTTGTCTGTGTTGGCCTCTGTGCCAGACGTGTGTGGCACTGCAGCACTGCATTCTTTAGCTCCGTGGAGAGCCCCGGCCACCACACAGATGAATTAGCCCTATCCCTGCACTTGGTTAGGCCTTGGTGCCCCTCGTGTAGTTTGTGTAGAATGGCTGTTCTCTGTGACTTTGGAATGACAATTCTGCAGCCTCGTATAACCAGGCCGTCAGCCTCTGATAGCTCGTTTTTCACTTTCATGTACGCTTTAATGTTCAATGGCACACTAGCTACGTATGCAGGCCAACCCTTGCGTATGTATGTGATGACAGTCTGTAGTTCCACATCCGTTGCAGTGACTGCTTTAATGCTTTCCATCCGGCTTGGGGGCGCTGGAATGCCCTGTAACACGGTGGCTATGTAGCAGTGTCATCCTCAGCCCGAGTCTGTGGGCTCCGTGACAACGCATCGGCGATGACAAGCATTTTCCCAGGGACATAGACGGCCTCCGGCTTGTACCTCATGAGCCGCATCAGGAGGCGTTGACACCTCAATGGAACATTGTCAAGGTCCCGGCTGTTGACCAGGGGCACCAAAGGTCTATGGTCAGTCTCAAGCCTGAAGCGATCCAAGCCACATAGATACTTATCAAACTTCTTGCAGGCCCAAACATTCGCCAAACACTCCTTTTTGATTTGTGCGTAGTGTGTTTCAGCCTCCGTGAGGCGTCTAGAGCAGTAGGCAACAGGTTTCCACTCTGCGCCATGAAGCTGAAGCAGCACAGCCCCAAGCCCGTAGCTACTGGCGTCAGCAGATACAGCTGTGAGTCTGTGGACGTCATAGAAGGCAAGAACAGGTGCTGATGTAAGCGCTCTCTTAATGTTCTCAAAGGCTGCCTGCTGTGGGTGGCCCCAGGTCCAACTGTTTTTGCTTTTAAGCAACTCGTACAATGGCTGGCATATTGTGTCAAGAGCAGAAATATATCTGCCTAGGTAATTAACCATTCCTAGGATCCGTTTAAGCTCTTGCACGTTTTCTGGTGACGGCAGCTGAAGAATGGCGTTCACTTTCTCAGGGTCTGTACTGACCCCAGAATAGTCGATCGCGTGCCCTAGGAAGCGAAGCTGGCTCTGTCTGAAGGAGCATTTCTCTCGGTTGAGCTTCAATCTGGCTAACTCAATGCGCTGCAGCACCTTCTCAAGTCGGGTGTCGTGTTGTTCCATGGTGGCCCCATAGACCAGGATGTCATCCATAAAGACCTCCACACCTTCGAGTCCCTCTAAGGTCTCCAACATCTTTCGCTGAAAGATCTCTGGTGCACTTGTTATCCCAAAGGGCAGCCTCTTAAAGCAATATCTGCCAGATGGCGTGATGAATGTCATTAGTTTGCAACTCTCGTGATGCAATGGGATCTGCCAAAATCCGCTGGCTGCATCCAGCGAGGAGAAGACTGTTGCCCCACTCAACCTGAACATGGTTTCCTCAGGGGTAGGCAATATATAGCGCTCTCTTTTGACAGACTTATTCAGTTTTGTCAGATCAACGCAGATCCTGGCCCTTGCTGTGTTCTTCTTCAAGACAGGTACCATTGGGGCACACCATTCG
>VUQR01018817.1:0-10009 GCA_015108515.1 Hemichromis elongatus | reverse complement strand
AACATTTTGAAAATAAGGCCAAGCAACAGGAAAAATAACTGGATGGCTGCACTTCACTTGCTAACTGTTTACTGCTGTCACAGTGACCGAGTTGTAATGAGAATCCCTGGGATCACCAGCGCCCCCTGCCATGAGGCAGGAGAACTGCGTGCCTCACCTAGTGCAGTCTTATGATCGCTCAGCACAAGAATACACACAGTTGTTGATAAAAAAAAAAACAACAAAAAAACACTGTGCATTATATACACCAGCTAAAATATGGAAATTTAGTTCATATAGTAAAAGTGTTCGACATTTTAATAGCGACATGCAGAGGGACAGCAATACGGTCTCACTGCATAGCATGCCAGCACCGTTAGCATAGTCATTGCGTAATCCACGGTGAGGCTCAGCGGGCTGCTGCCTCGCCGCTCGTCTCTTCTTAGTATTTGAACGGTAAACGGTAAATGTGAAAATTCAGCGATTTTGAAAAAAAAATCTAAAAATGGTGACGTTAAATGGAAAAGAACTTTAAAATACAAATCACTGAATAAATATAACCATTTAATTTATTTTTCAATTTTATATTTCCATGATGGCAGGTGAGGCACGGCGTCACCTGCCTCCCCTGACTGCACGTCACTGGTGTTATGGATAGAGGGTTGTGTGTAAATAATAGTTATATCAGTATCTGTAAGTATAGACATGTACATACACACGTACAAATACACACACATCCATACACATGTAGGAGTTATTTAAACTGGAACTCATGTATTCAGTAACTACTGAGTGCTGCAGTATGATCAGGACACCACAGGAGCAGAATGGTGACGCGGTGAAGGATGGTAGGCTCCTTCAGCCCGGTGGTGATTCCTCTGCGGGAGCTTAAGCGCTGGCAGCAGCTTCATTTTTCAGCATGCCGATGATCCATCAGGCGGCACTCACCAGTCAAACACACGTGTGCATATCATCCTCTGCTCCCCAAACTCTGGTGTGTTGATGGAGCTGAGGAGACGGCTCCATCAGAAGCACTGCATATCTACTTTAAACTGCAGGAATCAAACAGTGTGTGTTTCAGGCTGTAAACATGCTCATGTCTGCTGGAAAGCTTTAACGGGGGAGTCTACGGGGACGGACTTACTGCGCCCCCTGCTGGACGTCAGAGAAACTGCATGTTTGGTGCCATGGTGTTTCCGCATGACAAACACCCGCCCACACACACACACACACACACACACTGACTCCTGCCGTCCTTCTTCATGAGGCCCACTTTCATAATGACCTCACCCTCAGACTGATCCGAACCAAAACCAGAACCTCACCTGAACACACCGCGAGTCCGAACCCCCACTGCCCCTTAAAGCTGGCTAAATACCCCCACAGCGCCACCTGCCCACGTGACTGCACACTGTAAAAAGTAAGTGTCAGTGAAGACTGAGAAGTTTTACGGTTCCGTTTTGGAATAACTCGGTGTATTCTGTCTGGGACTAACCAGCAGGCATGCGCGCTGTCACAAAATCCCTGTATAAATAAAGGCACGTGACTCGCCGTGTCCGCGGGCTGTGGGGTGAACCCACACTTTTTCCAGCGCGCTCTGATTCCTTGAACCCTGACGCGTTTCTGCGCACACGCCAGTTTCGTTTCCGCGTACTTCCCCGCCTCTTGTTGCCGTGAAAGCTACCAGGAAACACACTGCGTCGTTCACTCAGACACACTCGGAGCCGGATCACAGAACACTGACAACAGGGAACCTGCCGGGAACATGGCAGCCTCTGTGTGCGCCCTTATCCTGGCGCTTTACGCACTGTGCGGCTCCGCAGGTAAACATACCTTTACTTTAACTGTGTGATGAGGAGGAGGAGGCGGTCGCAGGTATACTGTCAGACACGGGAGGAAAGGCAGCGGAGAGCCTTTCCTAAGAAACCTCAGCCAGTGACGAGTGTTTAAACTAAAGCTGTGAGCTGAAACCCAGAACACAGTCTGCTCTGTTTACTCAGACAGGTGAACTTTGATCCCAGCATAAGAGACAGCAGTGTGTGTTTAGTGTCAGTGAACAGTGCTGATGTCTGTGTTTTTGTGTCTGTGCTCAGCGGAGTCAGGAGGGCTCAGCACACCCACCAACGTCCGACTGACATCCTACAACATGGACCTGGTGCTCAGGTGGGATCCACCTGAAGGGGCGGCCGGTGTTCTGACCTACACGGCCGAGTACAGGTGAGTCACCTGCCTGGTGTGACAGCATCAGCTGATCGTCAGAGAACAGTCACTTTCAGTTTGAATGTTTACCTTTAGGAAGGCGAGCGTGATCATCACACTGTAAGCTATAAATCGAAACTTAATCTTTCAGTCTTACTCGTTGCTGAGTCAGAATATCAAAAAAGAAGTTTCCAGAGCAGCTGGGCTCATGGCTGCGAAATCCACACGGACATTATTCTTCCTCTGAAGCATGTGTTCATCTCTGCGTGTTTGGGAGCAGGTCACACTTCACTTTATCATATTTTTAGTTTCCTTCTGAATAAGGGATGTCAAACATGAGGCCGGGGGACCAGAACCGGCCCGCCAGAGGCTCCAATCTGGATGGTTCATAAAGTGCGATGAAGAAGTTTTAACTGCAGGACACTGGCTTGGAAATACCTGCAAAGTTAAAGTATTCCTAGATTTTTATGAACTGCTGATATCATACAGAATAAATGAGTGCCCGATTGCTCAGGCTGATGATCAGGCTAAAATAAAAAATAAAATTAAAGACCACAGCAACAAAACATCTGATGATGCTTTCTCCTTTGAAACCCTTTGGTTCAGTGATGCGGCACAGCTTCAGGTCCTGCTGGGATCTGTCCCCAGTATACGGAGCGCTGTAAGAACAAACCTTTTCCCAGGTTCTGCATGTACTGAAGCAACAGTGACTGTAATAAAGCCTGTGAGCAGATGGACGTACTTACTCTGATTAGGTAATGTAGAGGAAGTTAGATAAACTGTTAGTACACCAGGAATAAGGAAGAACTGCTTCTAAAAAGAAGATAACCCATGCAGAATGCGGGCAAATGAAATCTGATGTGGCAGATCCACAGTGTCCCTGAGAGGACACGCCTACCTCGATTTACTCTCATGTGGGTGCAAACCTGACCCCGCACCACAAACCCATTACTGTCAGATTATGAAACACCGCCCTGTGTTGTTCTTCCCACCGTGTCTGTGTCCAAACGACTCGTGTTTCTGCAAACTGACACGCCCCCCTTTGCCCTATGAGGAAACACCTGTACCTCCAGTTGAAGCTGTGATCTGTGATGGTGCATCGCGATGAAGTTGGCATCCTAGACCAAGGGAAACGATTTGTTGCAGCTGTTGTTCTAGTGGAGATCATTCTAAGAACGGATTTCATAATGATGTCTGTATAAATGTCCCCTCGTGTCCAGTATGAAGAGTTTTTACTACAGGCAGTATACATTTGAACCTGATGTCTTTCTGTAGGAACTAAACTGTTTTTTGAGACTCTTCAGTGGGAATCAAATACAAACATTTAAAACTCACTGCTGAGTACTTTGACTGCGTAAACCAAGCTAGACTTTCACATCTCTTTCACACCTGGATTTACCTTTACTTGGTTGCAGTCAGTGCAGCGTGCAGTGATGCAGCGGTTGTTCGGTAGAACGCGTCACGTCACGTGATGACTGAACAGTGTGAAAGTGCTCTGACTGTCAGGACGTTTAATCTCCTCACTGTTTCTGTGTTTTTGCTCTTAGACTCGTGGATTAGTCACTTTTTTTCTCTCCTGTTTAGATGTCGAGTAAAACCGTCACGGGAACATCTTTACTTCTTTGTGGGCGTTGACCTCTGACCTCAGCCCCTCCTCCCTTCGGTGTCAGATCTCGACTTTATGAGGTCGATGTGATGAAGAAATCAGGAGATGGATTCACGTCCAGATTAACAGATTAAACTGTTTTGCGTTTTTAGAACCGACACAACTGCCATCATTTCCTAACATAATCTCAGCGTCTGATTGGTCAGGGCACAGCCTTCCATCTGTGCCCGGCGCAGGGAAGGTGGTGGCGTCCCCAGGTCTTGTTTGCATGGAGGCAGTGATGAGCTGTGATCCTGAGCCCATGCGGACGTGTCCATCAGCATCCAGCTGTGCAGCAGCTGCTACTGTTTGTGCTCTCAGCCCGTCTCAGACCTCTGAAACGCTGGCCTCCCTCTGCAGTTGGCAGAAGTTGAGATTTACACTCTTCTCCAGACTTTTGTTGCACCTTGTCCAACTTCTCTGAAAAGACATTCAAAAGCAGTGTCAGTTTCAGGTGTGCTTTTCAAAGGATTCTTAATGGTAATTTAAAAACAGTAGTCACATGTTCAGTAACTCTGAGCCCGAGTGGACACCGCAGTGACTGCAAACCGGTTTAGTCCTGCTTTGCATATGAATCTGTGATATCTGCACCATCAATCCTGCTGCTCCACATTTCTGAAAAGCTGTAATCATCTTACAGGAAGAACAGCACCTGCCTTTCTCGTGCTCTCAGGGCCATCGAAGGCATTTTACTATCTGGAAAAAAAGTGCTGGCGTGGTTTGTGAGGACCGCGGTGAAATCGAAGCTGTTATTGCGGTCCAGGTGTTCACACAACAGAAACTTCCTCTTATCTGCAGCGTCTCTGTTCTGAGAAACGCCTCGACTCGACTGACTCGTTAGAAAACAAATGCACGCTTTTCTGTCCCGATGCACAAGCTGTGAACATCGCGTTCCAGCTTTGATGTGTGAGTAATCAGCTCCGCCGGCTCGCGTGATGGTGTTAGTTTCTCTGCTTTGTGTCGTCACACGTCCTGCAGGAGTCAGTGCTGTGTGACGTTAGATTCAGATTTGTGTTGGTTTGTGGTAGTGCAGATCAATTTGTCTGATAAATGTTTTTCCTGCAATGCTGTGAAGACATCACTAATGTGAGATTTTCTTAATAGTGATCGTGTTCCTGCGAGGAGAACACCTGTCTGAAATCACACCAGTGATGCCATCGCTGTGTTTCTCTGTTACAGAACCGCAACATCTGAATACAAAACGGGCTGCATGAACATGTCAGCCCTCGAATGCGAGTTCACCTACTTCAATATCACCGTGTACGGGCATTACACGGGCAGAGTGCGGGCACATCGGGGGGCTGAGAGCTCCAGTTGGGTGGAGAGTAACCACATGATCATGGATAGACAAAGTAAGTGGAATCTCTTCATATGTGATGAAGCTCATTTGTGTCTGATCTGGTATCGTGACTGAGCCTTACCTGAAATATTTTCTGCAGACGCAGAGAGGAAAATCGACCATTAGCCCATGACTAGCCGATGGGATTAGGGTGTCGTTTATCCCTGTTTGGCACACTCGGTTGCGTTTAGGGTAAAAACCAGCACATAGTGATTGGAGAGGTGATCTAACCCCTGCACTTATCTGCATTTGAATCTGTGAAATCTGCAAGCACAAAACAAGACTTTTGGTTCTGAAAGCTTTTGGTATCCTCTTGTTGGCCACTTCAGTTCTGCTGGACAGAGTTGAAGCCTTTCTAGTTGTGCTTCATACACCACACAGGGGGAAATGTTGCCCTAACTCCCATTGGCTGCTCAGTTTTGTTCAGAGGTTTCATGTTAGTGGATTTCCAGGCCAAGACTTTTACTTCCATCGTATGGTATTTAGGAAAGGAAAAGGACAGAGGCAAATAAAAGCAAAAAAGTATCCATTTGTCTGACAGTTATAAGTCAGCAGATAATAACCCTACACAGCTCACAGCTGACTTGTAGATGATAAAGGGTATTTTCCCTCGTGTAATGTTATCATTGATCAAACAGAACAAGAAGGTGAAAGTAAAAAACAACAGGCTGGAGCCTGACGGCGATCGGTGTCAAGGATTCATGAATGAGACCATTTGGTGATTCTCAGAGAAGCTTCCTGAGATCAGGATGGTCCCCTTGAGCTTCTGTTCAGACTCTGGCAGCAGCTGTGGGGGGAGTCTGCAGTTATGCAATGACTGCTTCAGCAGGGGAAGTCTGAAGAGCCTGGCCGAGCTGAAGACGATCAGAAATGAAACCGTGAGCGAGCTTTTCAACATCTCGCTTGTCAGAGCTCTCACCGTCGCAGACTTCAGTCCAGTCAGAGTGAAATCCTGGTTTCTGTGATTCTGTCTGTGTGCTCAGTGAAACTGTCTGCCATCATGGTGGGAACTGCCCAGGGTCCAATCACAATGACATGACGGAGCTGTAGCGGTTGGAGTGGAGTGTTAGAGAAGCTGCAGCTTTTTCATTGTGGTTGATGTTGTCCAATAAAAACATCTCTCCACATCTGTCCCCCTCAGCCTTCATCGGTCCGCCTGATGTGACTCTTCATGTCACCGGGACAACTTTGGAAGTTGGCATTAAAGACCCAGTGTTCAAGCAATCAGAACTGAGGGAGGTGTACACCTCGGCCACCTATAACATCACCTACTGGAAGAGCAGCCAGCAGGAAGAGGTGGGAACGCCGCTTTGCCGGTTTTAGCTAAAAATATTATTAAAAGCTAATATTATGCCAGCTAATATGAGGCTCCAGTGTCCTAAAATCACACTTTCCCTCTGATAAACACTTTGATTGTATACACATATATAACATATATTCTCACATCATATGAGAGTGTATTCACAAAGCTTCTGGGACCAACAATGTTAGATGCACAAGGAAAGTTTCATTAAACCAGCTAACAGCAGTTAACAGAGGCAACAGCAGAAAAACCAATAGTGAAAGGGAGTGTGAGCGTGGTTTTAAAAGCGTGAGCTCAACAACTCATGGCTGAGCTTCACTGACTTGTATTGGACTGGTGTCACAGAGTTTTACAGCCTCTTTCAGATTAAATGAAGGTGGAGGCGTCTCGCCCACCATTGACAGCTGAGGTAAACAGTGCACTGACAACCTTCTACAGGCCTGGAGGTGGGCGGGATCCAAACAGTAGAAGAAATACGGCCACAGACATTATGATGTACAGTCCAAATTTCATGTTTTTGATCTCTCATGGAAGCATGTTTGTCCTACAGCAGCCACCGTAGTTAGAGCTATGCACTTAAATTGTGAGGGGTAAGAAAACAGAACTCAACTGACTGCAATCTGCTGACAACTAGTGATGATATTTTACACACTGTAACTTTTAAACACCTCAAAGTGTGAAAATAGATACTGAAAACATCTGACCTCCTCTCTGCTGCCTCCAACAGGTAAAAACAATCAGTGACATGATGCAGGACCGCGTGGTTCTTAGTGACCAGGACCCGATGACCGAGTACTGCGTCCAAGTCCGAATCATCCCGACCTTGAACCCCAGACCGAGCGAGTACAGCGACATCGTCTGTGAACGCACCGGTGACGGTAGGCACCGCGGTCACACAGCCGTCACAATCGCCGAAGGTGTCGCTGATGGGCTCACCTGCTGCCGTGTGGTTTTCTTGCAGTGGATGCTGCTCTGTGGGTTGCGGCCGTGGTGGCGTTTGTGGTCATGGCCGTAGTGGTGGCCCTGGTGGTGACCCTGGTGGTCTACTGGAAGCGAATCTCCAAGTTCATGTGCCCAGAAGTTGTGCTGCCGCCACACTTTAAAGAGGTGTGTGTGTGTAAAGATGTGTGTGTGAATATGTGTGTGAGTGTTTAACACTAACCTTTCTGCCCCACCCCCTCAGTCTCTGCTGCGTGCCAACTCCTCCATCTACCTGGCCTCACTGCCCTTTGAGGAGGTGTGTGACCCGGTCAGCATCATAGCAGACCACCACAGGACTGAGGAAGAGGAGGAAGGAGGGTGCAGCACACAGCCTGATAGCTCACAGGAAGGGGGATAGGAGGAGCAGGAGGAGGTGGGGTGCACTTTAAAGACTGAGAATCGGCCTCTGACTGTGAGGTTTTAGAGCTGTGAACTCAGCAGCAGTGAAATGATGAAGACGAGCAGGAAAAGGTGAAGCTGACCCAGGTGAAGCTGACCCAGGTGAAGCTGAGCCAGGTGTGTCGCTGCTCAAACCGAAGTGAAGGAGCGTGGACCCTGAAGCTGTTCTCACTGTCACAGGCTGCTGTCGATGTAAATGTTTTGTTTGTTTTTCATGTTTTTAATGTGTTTTTTTTACTGTTTTTTACAGGTTTAAATGATTTTTAAAATATTTTTAAAGGTTTTAATGATTTTTTAAATGGTTTTAATGGTTGGAGGTGAACCGAAGCCTCTGCTGTTCCTGCTTGTAGGAACCAGGTGACCTGATGCTGGGCTGTACTGGGACAGTCTGGGTCTTTTACTGCTCTCACTCTTTTTAGCCCAGTTTAATTAAGTGTTCTCTGACTGGAGAACAACACATCTCCATGTGAAGGTGTAGCCCTGCAGGCCGTGTGTCTGGGTGTAGTAATAACTGACGTGGTTCGGTTTGAGGTTGCCACCAGCTGCTGTTAGACCTCGCCGTCCTCTGCTGTTTCCAGCGGGTTCACCTGATGACCTTGGATCTCCTTCAGGCAGGATTTGGGCCATCCAGCAGAACTTATGATGAAGAAGTGTGAACACTGTAAATACTCACTCTGGTTTATTTCTAATAAAAGTCTTTGTGACGTATGAAATGCTTGTGATTGTTCTTCACTACAGAAACACATGAAACATTGATTTAAATCAAACTCAAACTTGGCCGCTGGCGCAGATTAAGAATCTGACCAGGTCCTTCTTTTCACCAGGTTACAGCTTCAGGCAGAGGCCACGCCTCTTTCATGGCACTGAGGAACAGGCTGAAGCTGAAGCTTTCAGAGTTCTGCTGACACTTGTAAGCCCAGCAGAGTTCCATGAAACCCATGAAATTACAATAAAGTCGACCTTAAAATAAACCACAGTCTGATCATCCAACAGCAGAAGCATTCAAGCATTCATAAATACATGTTACAGTAAGGGGCGGGGGCTGAGCTGGGCCGTTCATATGGCTGGATGACATGACTACTCCTCAGCCAGGTCGCATTTCAAAGGCCTGTAGCGCCACCCTGAGGCCTGCCCCAGTCCTACCTTTGCAGGCGCAGGAGCTGTTGAGACCAGCAGGAGGCGCTTCAGCTAAACTTATTTTCCCATCAGTCACTGCGAGGACCCGAACATCTGTTTTGTGTCATGCTCCCACTTCAGCTGCATTTATGAATCATGGTTCTGTTCTGATGTTGCAACAATCAGTTGTATGATACTGTGAGAATGATAAACACAGATGAGAAGGAACTAGCCCAAGGTCAGATTTAGGTTTAGGTGGAAACTAGCCAGCCAACTTCTAACTCTGTTAAATTTAAAAAAATCTGTTGTCATAGATGTTAAACTTTATTGTTTCACCTGGTAGAGCAGCCACACGGTTCATTTTATTACAGATGCAAGAATTTAGACAGTTTGTAACTCTCAGTGATGCCACAGTAACTTTGGGACCTGTAGCGGAGTTAAAACAGCTAATGACTTCAGACTTAAAGACCGGATGACGGGGGAGCACACACGTCTCACAGACCGGGCGTTGATGGAGGCCACGCCCATGTTTTCATTTTGAAAACCACGCCGGAACAGAACTCCGTCCTGAGTCTGCCGGTGTGGAAGTTTCTCGGTCCCTGGGACCTGTCAGCGGTGCGATGTCCGCCGCTCCCCGCCTCAGCCTCGCTCTTCTTCACGGCGTCCTCCTCCTCCTCCTCTTCTTCTTCGACTGCGGTAAGTCCTGCAACTGGCTGCGTTAGCATAGCATGCTAGCCTCGGTCCGTGCCGCTTATTTACTTCATTATTTCCGAAACTACAGAGCGAGGCTCACCTGTGTGCCCCGCTGGTCTGTCACCTGCCCGCTGTGGGGTTTATATTTGAGGTTAAAGGAGCTGTCACTCGTGCGTGTGTGTGTGTTGTATCAAAGTGTGTGTGTGTGTGTGTGTGTGCGTGTGTGTTCTATCAAAGTGTGTGTGTGTGTGTGTGTGTGTGTGTGTGTGTGTGTGTTGTATCAAAGTGTGTGAGTACATGATTTCAACATCTTCGTCTTCATGTTCAGTGTTTCCGTTTATTGATCACAGCTTCT
>VUQR01018815.1:59966-83324 GCA_015108515.1 Hemichromis elongatus | reverse complement strand
TTTTTTTATTGGTCGGATGTAATATGCTAATTTTTTGAGACAGGAATTTTGGGTTTTCATGAGCTGTATGCCAAAATCATCAATATTAAAACAATTTAAGGCTTGAACTACTTAAGTTGTGTGTAATGAATCTAAAATATATAGAAACTCTAATATTTATCAGTACATTGCAGAAAATAATGAACTTTATCACAATATGCTAATTTTTTGAGAAGGACCTGTATATATGTGTGTATATATATATATATATATATATAAAATAACATATTCAATATAATAAAAAAATTGCATCATGTAATTCAGAAGCACAATCGCAAAAGCAAGAAACTAGTTCCTTATCTTCTAGTCGTGCTTCTTCAGAGATTATACCTGCAAACCAAATGGAAGTAACCTGAACTTACTGAACAAGGCTTCCACCATCACTGCACCTAAACGACAGAAAGACCTTGAGGCAAATGTTAAAATTAGTTTGTCCTTTGTTCTACCCTTTTTTTATTATATTTGAATCCTTTAAAAAGCACACTGCTGTCGTCTTTAGGGCTGTCTGTCCCTTGCTTTGAAACGCATGATAAATAACAAGGAAATACAGGGAAAACATTTTACGGCATTGTTGAAGAATCAATGGCAGGTTTACAATGTTCAGGATTACAACTTGAATCCTATTTTACTCTGTAACCTTGACAGCTTCTTTTCCTGCTTTGGAGTACCGGCACTAATTCTCCTCCCGGTTCACAATACAAAACAGGACACCCTTACTTTCATCTCTGGAAGTAAGTCATAGTTGGTGAAGCAGCACATATTTCATACCTATAAACACTTACATTATCTGGTCAACGGTGTCATCACATTATGTCAAATAACTTTACACAGAAGTGGTGGAATAAAGAATTCCAAGGACATCAGTCATCACCTTGCTTGTAATGTATTTTAGCAGGTATATAAACAACACCCTATAATATGGAATGTTAAAGATATAACGTCTCTGCACACCTCAATGAGATACAGGTGAGTTAGTGAAAGAAAACTTCACAAAAAAAACTGTCTTGGTTACTGCTGGTGTATATATTTATATATTTATTAAATTGTGTTTCCGTCCATTGGACCTTCATCAGATTTATGGGCATGAGCAAAATAATCAAAAACTATATACGTATAACTCAATAGTTTCAACATATAGTTTTCAAGGTCTGTATTTTTTGTAAATATACAAAAGGCTCAAAAGTAAGTGGAAAATCACATCATGGCCAGGTGAGACCTGGTTTTTCCATCACAAATGACGCACATAAAAGATCTGGAGTTTGTTCCAAGTGTTGCCGTATTTGGTGACGGCCGTGGGTACCAGGTTTCTGGCAGTCGCTAACTTACGCAAACCCTTCATTCAGTTTTAAATCCTTGTATATAAAATTATGTTCATTTGTCAAAATTACTTTTGAGCCTCTGAAAAAAGGGAAAATATATAAAAATGGTTATGATTAACAAACACTTAATGCATTAGTATTCCTTGAACTGCTTGAAATATAGTAGATGGCTGTAACTCTATCAAATCTTGATTTTTTTTAAAAATGTATTTAAAATCTACAGTGGCTCTGGGAGAAATAATAAACACACGCACACACATGCACACACACACACTCACTAAAAAAATAAATAAGTAAAAAAATATAAATCACAAAACAAATTTCAAATGTTTACGGGGACACAATAACGTGATGGACCAGGTGAAAGAAAACAAAACATGCATGGATTTAACTGAGACACGCCTAAAACAAGTAGAGGGTTCGTCAGTGTTGATCATATGATTCATACTATACTGTAGATACACATTTGCATTAGCTGTTTACTGTTAATTGTAATTGTCCAAAAGCTTAACTCTCTAACTGTACATGAGAAAATGAGAAAAAGTTGCCCATAGAGGCCGGATGGACTGGAACATGATTAATAATTGTTCCTGTAGTAAGAAAAACAGTGTGCTAGAGTTCAGTTTAATTATTTTTTATAAAGATAGTAAACTGAAAATGTATGCACTGCTTCTTTTTTTAATTTATTTTCTAATTTCACATGGCAGGTTAAATGAAATGAAAACGTTGGTATTCCAAATTGCTTTTATGTTTTACTTTACAGTAATGTACATTATTATTGTTATAATTCAGATTGCTTAGATGTAATAAATTAATCTTGCCTAGAGTTAGATGTGAAAACTGACACCGCTCATATCTGACCTGTAAAGTAAAAATCAGACAGCTGCAGTTTGGGCCATTCTGCTAATTTTTGTACAAAGCCCTATCCTGCCTCTGTCCAATCAGAAAATCACTTTTAAAGTTAAATAACTATTAAATAATATTTTTGTTTTATGTGGATTTTGCTACCTTTGGACATGGCTTGGAAGTTCCTGGTCCCACAACACACTCACAGTACTGTAAACGATCCAACACCTGTTTGGATTCACTTAACCCCGCTAACAGCCACATCTGGAAAATAACCCAACAAATAGCATCACTCTTATTCAGGGAGTCACTGACTGAAAGTGTGGAGACAGATACATTATAGATATGACAGACTCTTGCGTGTGGGTCACTGAGCTGTCTCTGGCACTGACAAAGAGTTGCACTTACTGTGGCATCACACATGAGAAGGCCAAGTGATGAAATTAAACACAGTTGACAATATTAATAAGGTAAGTGGAGCGAGTTTGCTTCCTAGCGGACAGTTTGTCTGTAATGAGCTGCAAGTTGTCAGGCAATGGGGAGACAGGCGTGGCTACAAAGTCCAAGCCAGCAGGAAAACATTAATGCAACGTGAAGGGGATGTAAGTCATGCCGAACTACTGTCCATTTAAACTGGTATCATAAGGAGCACGGCCACAGCATGGCTTAATCACAGTTATTAATGTGATATTTGACACTAGGGGTTGAAATAAAGGGTTCTGTAATAAGTGCGTTTCTTTTCATGCAGTGAGTCAGCGGGCGCTTACATAGTTTCAAGTCGAGCTGTCAGTACAAAGAGAGGTGAGTGAGTCCAGCACTATGCTTGTTCAAAACCACTCTCCTTTGGGACACAGCCACACTCAGTCCATTCTTAACTTCCATTTCACACTCGGCAATCAATTACTGCTCTCTAGAGCTATTGAAGAAAAGAGTCACCTATCCCTAGAATAAGCTAAATCTCTCAACGACTCCTAATTGAAAACACATTATAGCGCTAGACAATGGTTTTTGTGTGTTGCCAGGCACTAATTTGGACTGCTTGCATGCACAGAACAAAGCAATTTACTGAGGTTGCAAACATCCTTTGCAGGACAATAATTCATAGTGTTATCAGGTACAGAGTTTAAACATCAAATAAATGGGCTGAATAATTAAATAACCAAACTTTGAAGGTGTGCCCAGTCATTCGTTGGTGGTTATTCTCCCAGTGACTCTAAAAAGCTGAAACTAATATGATTTCATATCGTGAAGCCAAGACAGATGCCAGACCTCCCGAAACCAATCCCTCTTACAGGATTTACAGGGAGCTGTGTGAAATGTACACTGCAGGACCCGACTGGTCCCAATGATAGTCCATGCGATGAGTCCAAATCAAAATGAAATCGATCAATAACAAAAGAGGACTTTTGTGTGTTTACTACCATCATAAATACAGTGTCCTGAAAAGAAAAGTGAGAGTAGACATAGAGAGACAGGTTTCCATCAGGCTGGGAGCAGACATAAAGATGTCAACCTCCTCTTTGTGGGAAGGCAGCAGAGGCCAACGTCATACTGTGTTGGTACAATGCCAAAGAAGGACCCCGTTTAAATGATACTGACATACAGAAGACCAAAATAAAAACTGGAAGGTGTACTCTTGTACAAACTAGACACATGCATTCAGTAATTTAGTCTGTTTGTAAATGCACATAGACAGAAACTGTTCATAGATAAAATACCGAACATTAAAGAGAGGAAAAACTCAATATGTAGAAATGCTCCAGCCTTTCTCTCCAAGTTTTTTGGAGAGGATACAATTTTCAAAATTTTGCCTTTCTATATCAGCACTACAAAAAAGTGAAGTATTATATATATACATAATGAGGTGCTGTTCAATTAGTTTTGTAGCTTTTGACCAAAAGAGCAAAAAGTAAAGTTTAATATATCCTTATATATATATATAAGGAATTCAGCTTCTATCAACACTCCCATCATCAGTTAACACTGCTGAGCCATTTACTTTAGCAGACATATAAAGCCAAGTCTGCCTTTACCATATTTGATAGGTGACTTGATATGTTCTGAATTATGAATGCTTCCTTCCCGTCTCCATAACATTCTCATGTGATCATGACGGTACAAGCTCATCTTGGCTTCATTTGTCTAAAGAATTTTCTTGGATGTTTACTAGTAAAATCTACTTTCTGTTCTCAAGTGCTACCACTGATAGGTAAACCCTCATTACATTCATGAGCGCACTGTTTGTAGACTTGACAACGATATGCCTAAAAAAGTGTCCTTGCTCGTCTGTAAAGGGGGATTTCTTGATCAAACAGAGGAGAGGATTTCTTCTTTTTTGAGACCGTGCCAAATTGTTGACTTGGCCTCTCCTAAAGTTTTTGCCATCTCTCTAAATTGGTCTGTTTTCTTTTTCGCCATAATGACAGCTTTTTTGTAGCACCTCTCTGTTCCACATACTGAGAGTTTCTAGAAAGACCCATCAAAGGTAAATTGAGCAATCTGAAATAATTTCACACCAGTTTATTTTCTTAATTTGTCATTAAATAACAAAAAAGGGTCACAGGTCACACGTGGCTACGGTCCTGCATATCAGTCAACTTTCCAATTATTTTTCAGCCTATGAAAAATGTAAAAATGAGTAACTGTAATATTACCTTTAAATCTGTACTGCAATCACATCTCGACTGTGTCATTTCAAATCGGCTGTGGCGATGACTAGAGTCACAATTACAGCAAATGTGTCATTGTCCAAAAGCTCATAAACTTGACTGTATGTGAGTGTTGCTTTTAATTGTAGCAAAGAAAAACATTCTGACAACCTGACAGAGCTAAAAGCTTGACAAAACCACACAGACCAGCAACTGCCCACAACTGAATATAACCCAACAATCCCTCAGAGCTGCTAACAGTACTGGGACCATGACAAATATCATTGCCTGGGCCATAATACAGGGATAAAATTTCCTATACTGAAGGCCCAGAAGACGACGTCTTAGAGCACTGACAGCAGCAAGTGGCCTGGAGTTAATAATCCTGATAGGAATTAATGTGCTTACAATGGTGCATTGCTGCCTACCTGAATTTATTTTAGATTGCCTACATTACTTCATCTGTCTATTGGGTTGTTTTCCCTGGCTGGGCTGCAGATAAGACAGAGCATACATTCAGCAAGAGGAAGAAGGCCTGTTTGTGCACTGGACACTAATTAATACAGTCGAGAAACTTGCTTGCTCGCTGCTCTGCTGACAACAGATTCATTTATATTGTTTTTTTCCGTTTCTCTGACGGCTCTGTTAATTGCATTTAAATTAGACTTTGTTCAGCAGAGAATAAGGGCCAACACAGTGGTTTGTTATTGAATCTAGAAGCAAAACCTTTATTTGGGGCGAAATATTCCCCCAATGTTGACGGACAGAGCTTTTGATAAGAAATCCCACTGAAGAAAGTCAAATATGTCATGAATAATTGCAATTACTACATTTCACCACATCAGTTACTCTAATGGGAGAAACTTTGAAGCAGCAGATACGGCATCTTTCTGTTTAGCCCTTTGGCAGTTGGAGTACAGCAATGTTTTTACTTCAATTTAAGATGCATTAATGTTTCAAACAATTTTTTTTCAGTGATTCTAGGAGGAAAAAAATAACGCATACGACAACATCCTGAGAAAACAGTCATTGAGCATCTTAGAAACAGCAGAGAGCTGGGTGTTTTATGGGTTGAATGAGTCTGGCAGGTAGCCATTTAGATGGCAATATGTTGTCAGGATTAAGCTTTGAAAACATAATAACACAGACTGAAAAAAGTTGCACGAAGCAAGCTGGAACACATCTCATCTAATGATGTAAAATAATACTTCTAAGTGTAGTGAATACGGAATATTTTCACAAACCCCACTTACCATTAGCACCTGTGTTAGAATCCATCTTCCTGACAAAGGTCAATGTTTGTATAGCAATTAAAAATATTTTTTAACCTTGATTTACCCAGCGAAGGTTGAATATGAATGCATTTGTTTCACAATTATACAGTAACAAACGATATCCTTGGGGATACGCCGCAGGCAAAAGTTTGTGGTGTACCTTCAGAATGGGCTACTCAGAAAAGACTCTCAGAAAGAAACTGTTAAAAGCGTAAAACATTAGTGTTCACTAGTCTTTAATGAAGCCAAATGAGTTGAGCAATCCTTTAGATACTATGAGCAGAAAGGAGGATTTAAAGAGGGTTAATTTTAGTTGCAAACCTAGGGAGAGTTAGGGTTCATGCATTTAAAAAAAAAGGTCATGGACTGCTTACAAGCAAGAAGATAGTGTGATTGATGCAAAGCAAGGAAAACACACAAACAAAGCCAATGCCAACCAGTTGTGCCATCAGCACATTGTCTCACACTGGAAAGATTCTGGGTTGCCACCCCTGTCAGGGCAGAGAAGTTAAAATGTTCGCTGTGCTTGTGTGGGTTTTCTCTTGAGCTCTAAAGGAACCACAAAGGAATTGAGTTTCTCTTACCATCAAAGACATGCTGGGGTCTTTCATCAAAGTACCAACTTGTGGACCCGAGGGACTAACTGCTCCTAATATTAAAGGATTATTTCAATACCAATAATCAGTATAGGATAACTTAAGATATTGTAAATTGTCCATTTACCTAGCTACCTTAGCTAGATTCTACAAAGCACTTCACAATGTCTCTGAGCACTTGACAGAGGACATTCTAGAAAAGGGTATTTCTTTAAGACTTCTGCTCCACAGCAAAGCGTTTGCTTTTGTTAGAGTCATACCAACATTTTCACTATAATGTAGTAGGCTGCTGGTTTTGATGCAATTTTAGTTGAGCCAGTGAAGCTGCCTAATGATCATGGAAGTCTTAACATAAGGTGGTAATCACCTTAGAGGCTGCTACATTCCTCTTTACAAAAATAAGGGTACTTACTGAACTAAATCTGAAAAGACCCAATCATGAGTTAAATATTAGGAGTTGGAAAATTTAAATTAAAAAAAAGAAGGTTAAAAAGGTCATTTTCACAATGATTTTTCAGACAATGTATAAAACAACAATTAACTGATTCTGCTACCCAATGAAACTTAGTATAATCCACGAGGTGGGATGGCCTCACATTCCATCTGCGAGTCTATCTCCAGCATGTCAGGTCATAAATGCCACAGCTCTGGCCTCAGCTAACATTGTTGTTTCCATCTTACTTTCTGTCATCTACTTCATACCCCTCCCAACTCTGCCTCCCTTGCTCCCTCTATCTCCCTACATCATCTCTCCATCTCCTGCCTTTCCTCACTCGATCTCCATCGGCACACTTTTCACTGTAAATGCTGTGCCAGCAGAGCAACGCCGGGGAAATGGTGCCTTTCACATTGAGAGAGCAAGCAGACGGAGTGGGGGTGGTGCTAGAGGGGGTGTTCAGTGACAGTCCTGAAACCCAGCCATCAGACAACACACTGCAGCAATCACACAGCTCCAGAAGATGGGATACACTGCTAAAGCTCTACATTCAGAAAAGGATCTGGAAATCAGAAAAAAAAATGATAGGACACAAACTGCTGATCCCCTAAACATTATTATTTTTGACAAGAACAAAGTGGTCAGAATAGGTTGCGAGTGCAAGACAGTGAACGACATCAAGAAAAGAGAAGAGGGGAGAGAGGGAGGGCGGTTCGTGCACAGGCACACTGTCCAGGCAAACAAATAGGCAACGGTTCATTTGAGGATAGATGCTGCGCCTTTCCATCATTCAACTGTTCATTAATACCAACTATTCCTGTGGGTCTCCCCACACCTAATCTGTGCTTCACTCTGCAAATTTATCAATATCCCAGCTACACGAAAAACATTCTCTACTCCAGGACCTCAGCTTAAAAGCTGACCAACACTCTGCAGGGCATTGCTAAAAACACCTGCCTCAGAGATGTCTGATAATATCTGCATATGCTGTGTGAGTGCTTTCTTGGAAGTTAGGATGTTTACGATACAGAAGTTTAAACAGTACTAAGAGGTATGAGTGTGTTTTAAGGAACACTTTACACAGACTCTCAACATGTAGCTTATGCCACACTACATAGTGCTTGGCTCAGTTTGGGTAAAGGGTTCATTTTCTCAAAATTAACCTTGTCAAACTTGTGTTCTGCCTTGAGGAGTTTTGTATTACTATTGTAATTTTTCAATCAAAGATTGGGGAGAGTGTGAAATTTGAACATGCTTGTTCACACTTTACCTCTTCTCATCTCTCTCTCATGCACTCTCTCTCTTTACTCTCTCATTTTTTACTCTATTTTTTTCACATTCATAGTCCATTTAGAATTTTAAGCAGATTTCACCCATTCTTATAATAGGATTCATCCCTGCCTGAGTGTGGTGTGCTGTTCCTAAGTGTATACAGCAAGCGCGTTCGCAATATCAACTCAAGCTCGGCACACTCTGCTACTCCAGCAGAAGAGTTCTGCTAGGTCAGAATTAATTACAGAAACTGTTAAGTACACACCAGCTGTTGTAAACAAATGCAAATACATTTTCATTTCAAACAAGCCCCCTTGTATCGTGACACACAAAATACTATAAATCTTCTCTGTGTTTACTTACAACTTGAGCCATCATCAAGCTGTGCTGCCGCTCCTACTGAGAAATTACTCTTATTCATGTGCACCCAGTTGCTGAAAATTGCAATCACCACTGCTTTAATTAAGGCTTCCCCTAGTTTATTTGTGGATTTGCCTCTTTTGTTGTCTCCCTTTGTTACAACAAGTTTCAACGGCTCTAGTGGTCTTTAGCCAGACACATTTTTGGACTATTTTGGTTTCGGTTGTCTTCTTTGATTCCATTTCCTGACGCAGGTTTTCTTTGATGTTTACTTTGAGGAAAACCAAGACCACGGAATGATATATAAAAATAGCTTTACCATCAGGGAACAAATCTGTAAAGTTTAAATGTCTGGATTACCATGTAGAGTCTGCATTAATGATAAAAGCTATACAGATATATAAGAAAAAATATTGTTGTGGTTTCAATTTGACTTGCCCTTCACAGAAAAAAAAAGACCGACTGCATGACCTTTTAAATCACTAGCCCAGAAGGCTTTATCAACATATATTTTTTAAACGGGAGAGTTTTGTTTGTAGAGAGGAAAAGTTAAAAGTTAACGTGAAAGAAAATAACACTATTATATCTATCTCAGCAAAACCAGAAATAGTCCATCAATCCAGCAAATGGAGAAGGGTAATAGCCACCGCAGACTATTTTAACAATTACTTTACTTCACTTCAGTCGTATTTCATTCACACCGTGTTTTTAATACCTTTCTACTCCCCCAATGGTACTTCTGACTGGTTATCTGTGCTGTTTTAAAAGAGGCCAACCAAATTGTTAGAAAGGCCACCTTCCCTCAGCCATCCAGTCCTGCCAATCGGCCATCCTGTTTCCAGACAGCACAGTCATTTCCCAGCCCAGTGGAGCAGCACTCCCTGACCTCTGCCTCGACCTCCGCCTCAACAACCCAAGCTCCAGCACCAGCTTCAGCCCAGAGAGCAGGCTCAGGCCACCTCTACTTATTTATGAGCCATTTCACACAGTGCTGCTCCCATTAGAGACCCAGCCTTGGCCCACCTTACACGGTACTCTCCTTGCACTTAACACACAGAATACACCAGCAGCGCAGGGGGGGACATGGATGGTAGGTGGTGGTGGATGAGTGTAGGAGACTGTTAGACCTGTCATACAGGTACCGTCACACATATTGCTAAAGACTACAAAAAACAATGAAAGAGAGGAGAGCACATCACCCTGATCCCTGGTTAGCAAATGATTCCTGCAGACAGCTGCTGGGAGGCCAATTGCTTCTTACTGCACATTCTTTCATTATCTGCTGAATAGCTATTTGACTATGCTTAGGGAAATAATAACTCACTGATCTAATTTAACAATGCACACGAACTGATAGGTTATGCTTATTGGACCATAATTGGACATTTCATTATTTCTCATTCATTTCTTTATATCATTACTGTGACTTAGAAAGGAAGAAAAAAAGTTAAGCATCCACAGATGAAAATTCAACTCATTGATTGATTAACAAAAGCTTACAAGACTTTAATAAGAATTGCTAAATATTTATGAATGAAAAAAAAGAAGCAGTTTAATCTGGTAACGTTAAATAAATGGTGGAAGCCAACTAGAATCAGCATGTTTGCTCTGCACATCAATGAGAAAACGATATTGACTGAAAGTCTTTTGTAAATCCCACCTGTGACTGTAACAGAGATGTAGCCCTCCTCTCCGAGTATTGGGTTGATCAGTCGGCAGCTGTAGGTACTGTTGGGCTCCAGCACCACTGTTAATACGCTGGTCACAGTAAACAGCCCTTCTTCATTGGCCACAACTGAAGTGGTGATATTCTCTGTCAGGTTGTGCCCGCCCGCGTCCTGCCATATGACTCTGCCCTCAGGATAACCACCATAGGCCACACAAGTGAGGGCAACCTCATCACCTGGCCGCAGGTTGGATTGAGGCTCTAAAGTCACCACTGGCTTGGAATAGGGTGCTGAAAAAAAGATGTGTACACAAAGAATGGTAAGAGATGGGTAAGGACTGAAGGAGGGAGTGAAGTAAAAAAGAGGAATAGGATGAGTAAAGACAGGTGAGAATAGGGATAAGAGAGCAGCAGAGTCACTCTGAACTCACTAGTTTTAGATTCTCTGCAGTGAGTGTCACCCTGGGAACTGTTTGACATGATTCCCATTAAATTCTTAATTATATTTAGGGAGCTTAGCGTAACACAGTGCTTAAGATCCCACAGACAGCATCTGCGGCACATCCTGATGCTGCATCTCCACACTCTAACGCCACTCTCTCTAGAGACCCAAAGCACTGAGCCACTCCCAGAAAGAAAAATATAGTGCAAGCGGTGAGGAGGAGGCCTGGGAGAAAACTGCCATGCTGAGAGATTTGGGACGACTCAGCCTATGGCACAGAAAAGAGTGTAGAGGGGTGGAGGTGAGGGGTGAGTCGTCAGCCTCGGCTAGAATCACGCTTTTCCAATCCCTTGAGCTGAAGCATGAGTACAGAGGTGGCGAAGAAAGAGGCTGCTGTATTCCCAGAACCAATCATTGCACAACAAACAATGGGGTGGAGCTGAGGGCGAGATGAAATAAGTTTGTGCTGCTTTTTGAAAAGTGGACTCTCAATACAAAGACGGATATAGTGTGGCACACACTAACTTCCCCAGCTGTCCATTTGACTGACAGATTTCCATTGAGAGTTCCATTCATTTTCTTTCAGCACAGCTGAAAGAAATCTGCAGTGTTACTTTAAATGCTGGCTAAAAATAGAATACCTATATTTCTAATGCATAAAATGTAACCAATTTGTCACCGTCGGAGCGCAGAAGAAAAAAAAAAAAGAGAAACTAATACATATAAAACATATTGATTAGCACTGCCTGATACACTTTTAGAGAAAACAGAAACAAACTCACAACAGATACAGAAATATGAGAAGGGGTGAAAGGCACAAAGTACCACTACAAATAATAAGAAGAATCCCTGCTGTGAAAGTGGGATGTGTAGTTACCCAGAATAGAAGATGTTAGTGATGGCTGATTGACCATAACAACGGCCAATAATCAATGTCATCAAATAATGACCATGAAAGAGAACAGAATCAATGCTTGACCAAAATGACTGCTTAACAGCCCAGAGGAAGCCGTTTACATCTCAAGAAAGGAAATTATTCAAAAGAATCTTAGCCTTAGTTAATTTTACAATAGAACTATACAAAAGTTAAATTTATTATATTTAACTGGTGCCTATATGCTCCTTATGTAGTTGTCGTAATAGTGATGCTAAAACAAGGTGAATTCATAGAAATGTGCGACTCTATTACTTCAGCTTAATGTAAGAATCAGAATACTTCATTAATCCCTAAGGGAATTATGTTTCCATTACACCACAAATGTAGAATATGGCATTTATCGATCTTGAGAAGCACTTTTCACATTTTGTGCTTTTTAATGTGTCACAGACATTGCCGCTTGACTTACCAGCCACCTGCAGCAGCAAAGCAGCGCTGCCAAAGTCCTGCACTCTCACAAAGCAGGTATAGCTGCCTTCATCAGCCACCACCACCCTGCTTAGTAGGAGTGAAGCATTGCCCAGGCCCAGCTGGTTGGGAAACAGCCCGGTACGGTTGGCGAATCTTTCTGCCTGGTCTGCCAGCTGGTCGTATCCCTCCAAGTACCTATGCACACTGCGTTGTGTGTCTGTCAATTGCCAGAAGACACTCAGATCGGACAGGTTGAAGGGGTTGGGGTGGTTAAAGGAGCAGTTGAGTACCACATCACTGGAGTGCAATGCCACAACTGGCTGCTCTGGGACATTCAGCTCCAACACAGCTACAAGAAAGAACAAGTATTAGATGAGTATAAATAAATAGAAAACAGAAAAAAATAGTAGCATTGTATTGTTATGTTTTGTGCATCCTAAAGAACGTTGTATACTGTCAGCAACAGAAAAAACAATTTATCAAATATACTTTTACACATTTTTCCATTTGTTTTGACATTTGTAGTCAGAAGCATTTACCATGCCAATCATGCATGCCAAGCATCATCTCTTTGTCCCTTGGCTAGCCTGAAATAAACAATTAATAGTATTATTAAAGACTATTTGGCTCATGTGTAGTATAAACATAAAGTATTCACTGAATCACAGTATTAATTCGGTGTTCAAATGCGAAAGACTGACACCTACTCAAATGTGAATGTCTTTGAAAATGAAATCAATGCTGCATTTTGAAATGTATGCTGTGACTGAAACATCCACTTTGTGCAGCACAGTAGCATAGAAAAGGCGAGACGGGATGAAGGGAAGAGGGGGATGAAGAGCGGAGATCTGGAGGTAAGGATTAGGACTTTGTTTGTGTTCCTATAGGCCTTGCCTCCTGGCGATGGCTCAGTGTGCTGAAACTCAGCAACAGAAGCAACAACATCTGTATGGCTTTAGGTTAATCGTTAGTTAAATCTAAAAAGACTTTGGTGGTGATAGCGGTGGAAGATAAATGCAGAAAAAAAACTATTGAACGTGTGTTTTCTGAGACTAAAAAGTGACTGTGCTTCATACTCAGAGGCTGTGCATCTGTGCGTATGCATTTTGTCTGTCTAGACTTGGCCAAGCGCAAAGAGTACACTGCATAATCATTCTGGATTAGTAGCCATTGCAGGCAGTCTAAAGTACATCCATGGTATTCTCAAGAGTCAGCATTCTCCATTGATCCCTGTCTGCTGTTATACAACTCTGAGACACTCATCAGCATCACAGGAGAGAAAAAAGCCAGTCGGCCCCTGGAGCAATACACTCTATGCTCAGGCTCTCTAATTGTTATAATCACAGCGTCATTTTAGCCTCAGCACCCCTTTTTGAGCTCTGTCTATCTCACAGCCAATGTCAATGTTGAATCACTTTGCTATGAAGGATATTCGACTGCTGCAGAGGTGCAGTAATTACTTTGCCTATTAACAACAAACAAGTCTTTCATCTGAGAGGGTTCATATATGGATGGATATTGCTAAGTCAAGGCAGACCTATTTTCAATCACATTCAGCCAATCCCAGCAAGGTGGCCTCCACATTACACCCCCCAATACCCTGCTCATCTGCAGGAACAGTGCCACCTACTGGATTACTTCTCAAGTGCAGACGAGGACAGGAAAAAAGCGTTGATTTATGCTACTAGAATCTCTTGTATGCAGATTTTTCAACCTGTGCCTAAATGGCTAAGAATGAAAACACAATGCAGTTTTCTTTGTTTTTATCAAAGTATAAATGTTACCATTTTACTTCATGCAGCGTGTCCTTCGCTGTAACTGTAGACATAAAAACAAAAGCAGAAAACTGTTCTCTTACAGAAGACCATCATATCTGTGTCATAGGTTAATGAGTTGGTATTACCTCAGAGTGTCTGCACCAACAAAGTGCCAATCACAACAATTCTCTTATCCTCAAGGCAAGGCAAGTTTATTTATATAGCACATTTCAACAGCAAGGTGATTCAAAGTGCTTTACAGAGACATTAAAAAAAAAAAAAAAGGTGAAAATGGCAGAAGGCTTTTTTTTTCTGTGATTACAAAAGCTCTACTGTTGTTGTGGGTGTATTCTATCTTCCTATATTGTGCACACATTCACTCAGCAGGGCTACACAATACAGAAAAGTCATCACACCAAAGAATGGCAGAAGCAGGCGGCATTCTATCGCTACCAGTGGGCATAACTGAGCAAATTTCTAGAGTGTGTATCGGCAATGTCTTAGAAGACAGTCCAACCTTTATGGCAATGAACAGGTTGGTGGTATTTTTTGTATAAGTGGAGGGTCAGTGACGGCCTCTACGAGAGATGCATGTTGAAGGAGAGGAGAGAGAGCAATTAAATCACTCCCCAAGCAGCCTGGGATGACTCACACCACTGAGTTCGTACACGAAGGGGGAAGGGAAGAGGGGAATAGAAAGAGAGGCTGGCGTTGAGCTCACACTTAAAGATAATATCTGGAAACAAGCCAAGGAAGAGGCTGTGGTGGAGCCTCACACACTAATCCCTCAACCCGGACCAGAGCCATGTCAGAGAACAGAGAGAGATAGAAACTCCCCTCTCTCATCCTACATCTCCACCTCTTCCCACCCCCTGCTTCTTTAAGCAGTGACCTACCACTCACTCCGAGGCCCTGTGAGGACACAGCTCTACACAGGGACCCTGTGTAGAGACACCGACTTGGTTTTGGAAAGAGAACACAAGGGGGGCATTTTGCATTGCATCAAGGGGAGGGGATTGGACAGGAGAGGAGGGTAAGCTAGGCCAGCTGACGTCATGGAAAACGCACATCTGATGTCCTATTTGTCAGAGGTGAAGCACCACTAGCCAAAGCGAATGAGCACACGCGGTTTTTGATCTGCTGCTGTTTACAACCAAAATCATTTATACGTTCAAGTCCAAATAGCAGAAAGACAGCATATTTTTAAACACGAAAAAAGAGACACTGGATTGGCCTCTAAAAAATCATTTGGAATATAATGGCAACAATGCATGTAAAACATATACAAAACCACAAAATTGTTGTGTTTTATTTACCTGTGCCTACATAATCTTTGGTTTATAAACCTGTAGGCATTAAATGACATCCACTTATATAGCGTAAAGACAACATCCTAGAGAGAATGCAACTTTACACAAGCATGCTGTACCTTTTTTTTTGGAAACATTGTTGCACAACAAACAGCATCTTTTGTGCAACAGTTGACTTTTTGATCGTGTTTCCACAGAGGTCTGCTACCGACGCGAAAAAAAAAAAATGCTTTCTGAGCAGAGACAAGCAAAGCAGGTGAAGATAAAGACTGCAGCGCTTGTGGTCGTCCATGAGGAAGCTGCCCTGCACATTGTCTCCAGGCTATTCATGTCTTCTCAGAGGGTAAGTGAGGATCTCACCTCTCCCTTCTCTCTCTCGATAAAGAGATGCTCAGAAGCCATAGAGGGCAGGCTGGGAGATGTCAGGCTGTGGGGATTTACACACTGCACTTTGTGTTTATGGGTCTCAGCTCTGTTTGAGTGCCTGCGAGACAGAGACGGGCACTTTCACAGCCGACATGAAATAAACTCATTACAGCCTTTGCGAGCACTGGCAACGGGCCCTGCTTAGCAGCAAGGCACAGGGCTGGCTAGAAAAGGCTGCAAGTGATCTTCACACTGCTCTCCACTCTACTTTCAAGACTACCCACTACCTTGTCACTATCAACACCTCCTTCCATCCTGCTTTCCTGAGACATGCAAGGTAAGGGTGCTACTGGGTCTTCTTCTACCCAGAGTTTTTCATATAGTGAACAGCATGCTCACTAGGCACATGAGATGAGCTCGGAGGCTGACTGTGAGACTGAGAGACAGTGTGATATGCAAGAAGACAGCAAAGGTGAATCTGAACTGTTACACTGGGGCTTCTCACAGGGTAAAGCAAGAGGCTGTTGGTAAATAAAACCCAGAGATGCCTCGCATCAAACTGACAGATACCGACAGGTGAGTGTGCATGTGTTCACCCACATGCATTTACAGATGCAGTGTGTGTGTTCACATTGGATTACCGAGCTGTGACTGTAGGCCTTCAACAGTCAATCTAGTTATTACGACAGGCTTTCATTTCGGTGATTCTGATGTGTACACCTCAATTATTTTGTTATGTTATGTATAAGTAACTGTACAAACAACATCCAAAATAAATGATTAATGTAAGAAATAACCAGATATATGAAGATTAGGGTTATTTCATCACTTCCCTCCTGTCACTCGCTCATGTGCTTTACATGCGTCATGCAATTTACTAATTTCAACATCAACTTTTTTTATCCCACAGCTCCAAAAGTGAGTCAACAAATGGCCAAAATGTGCAAGCACATTCTGTTGCGAACAAGCACATGCATATACAGAATACAGCGTGGGAGAAAAGGATGAGACAGACTTACAAATAAGCTTGGACATGTATGTGGGACAAGGACAGTTTAAAAAGGTGCAAAAATAAGAGGAACATCCTTTTGCAGTCAAGCATGCACCTATACAGAATACAACCAGAGACGCTTATTACAAGGAAGAAGCGGGTTAGGTACTGGTTACTGGTTTAAAGCAAAGCATCCATTAGTTTTTCTTTCTGCTAAAAATAAAAACATTAAATTTAAGTAGAGAAAGGGTGCAAGGGTTTGATCCTTAAATTAAACTAATTTATTAGTGAAAACCTTTCCAATAGCAACAATACACTCTTTTGATCAGCTTTAAGTATTTTTGGGGTGTTTTAGCTTTCATTATGACCAGAAAGCTTAGAGAGAGAACAGAGGAAAGACACGCAACAAATGGCTCTTGGCAGATTCAACCCCAGACATCTGCAACAGCCTTACGGCATATGAGCCACCTGCTCAGTCTCTGCGCCACCTAGCTTTAATCTCTAGCCTTCTCCGAGTCGCAGCATGTTCCAGTGGTCCCGAGTTTAATCAAACTGTTGATCGTTGCAAAATCTGATCCCTTCTGGAAAAAAAATGCATGGAAAAACAAACTGCGCTGATGCCAAAAAGTCTCAGTTCGGCATGGATGTTACTACAAGATTTTAAAAAAAAATGATGGTTATGTTATTCCTGCTGTCTTTCAATGATTCAACAACAAGAGAAAAGAGCTGAAAGGTTTTGCACAAACTCTGTTGTGCAGAAGGAGTAACAAGCGCTGTACAAATGTGTATATTGCAGTAGATCACTACCTTAAGTCTTACTATGCTTTGTTGGAAAAGGGAAAGGCTACATAAAGTGTTGGTATTGATGAAATGTATCAGTGTTATCTGTATGAATGCAAATTTAAACAAAATCCAGGTCTATAAACACAACCCTGACATATACACATATGCAGACAGAGACACAACTTCATGCAGAAACAGACACCCAAAGGCCAGACAGCACATTGATATTCCACACCTGTATGACTGCTGACAGCTCCACAGCATCACACTGTCAGAGGATTTGGACACGAGGTACCCTGACACTACAATGGAGACACTGTTACAAAGTTGCTCTGGAGCAGAGAGGTTCCATCAGCCACAGACACAGACACAAACACACACATGTATACACAGTGCTACATCACTACCTGGGCCCCTTGCACTGTCCTTGACACACACACGCGCGCACATGCACGCGCACAACAGGCATGTACACGTCATTATTCAAATCAGGAATTTCTGCAGTCATCTACAAAGATCCCTCCAGTCTTTATCATCAATGTCCACTACAAAAATTATTTTAACACTCAGTTCAATAATTTTTATAATAATGTTTTATCCATTCTGCCCCACTTCATAAAGCTAATAATGGCATCAATTCAATGACAGATAGGGAATGGAGCTATTTCCAAAATGAGTGTTTAGCACAGAAAGTGCATGTTTGAAAGGTACGGCCCTGTTGAAACATGATACAACAAGTGCTAATATGATTTAATACATAAGGAACATCAAGCACAAGCACTGGAGGGGAAATTGCTGGGGCAATATTGACACAGCAAAGCAAACCGGTTTGTAAGGTACAATACTAACAGACTGCACCGACAGTGGGTTTTGGTTGCTCAACGAGACACACAGGAGAAAAAATGCTTTTACAACAGTGCCCCCCTCTGCTGATGAAAGCAATTGCAGCTCAGCACATTTCTATTCTACACATTACACTCTACCTGAACATCAAAGGATTTTGCTCAAAGGATCTGGGAGCCCTTTCATACCGATTATTCTTATGATATTACCAATCCCTGTATAAGTCTGAGGGGAACACTAGCTTTTGATTTCATGGTGTCAGAGCAGATGTGCATGTCCATAACACTCCTATTTAAAAAAAAAATGCATTTAGAAAACATTAACTGGGTGATGGGAGCATGTGCACAGTAAGTGTGATATGGATAGGAATCATGGAGAAGCGAGAGCTTATTCTAAAGAAGGTCATAAATCACAACAGGATTTATCATTGCCCTATTTTCCTTTGTCTCCTCCATCTCTTACTTGTTCTCGAGCTGTGATTTTTCTGCCTTGCTTTCTTTACAGAAGTATGTCATCTCATATCCCGTCAATAACTCGTTAACGGACTTCGGCAGTCAGATGGTGTTGGCTAAAGAACAGTGGGCAGATAAAGGCAAGCCTCTGGCTTACAAGCTGGAGGGACGGAGAGCCTTTGATGAACAGGAGACTGAAAAAAATATTGAAAAGACGGTGTACATGGTAGCGCCTGAAGGTAGCAGTAGGGTCATGGGGTCAGATATTAATAAAGTGAACATGATTTCTAATATTTAAAGCCTTGTAATTGGAAACAAAAATAAGTGCTTAAGTTTGTTTCCAATTACAAAAGTTGAGAAAGTAATTCATTTACTTGTTAATGCTCCACTAGGTCACAAATTGTTAGTATGAATTGTTATTTGACGACAAATCTAGAGCTGATAATTTCTCAGACTCTTCAAATGTTTGAGCAACGGCAACAGTGACTGAAGGAGCTGAAAATTAATCCAAAGCAGAGGAAGGCTATAATTTCAAATATTTGTGACTACAAGGCATCTGAAATACTGGCGAGATAGAGAAAGGGATTTAAATGTCACGCAGTTAGCCAAGAAACTGAAACTCAAAATTGGCTCCTACGACGAAACAATAATTGCAACGAGACCATAATGTGCAACATCTATCAGAGAAGGGGTATTGAAGAAGTCTCTTGTACATATCTCACAATTGTGGTTGGGTTTGTTTGTTTTTTTAAAGACCAAAAAATGATCACGTATGCATAATCAGTTTAATGTGTGTTTGTTATTGGAGTTGAACATGAAACAATCTGCCACATTATGACAAAAGACGGAGAGGCAGAGTTTTATTCCCACAGCACCTGACG
Source organism: Hemichromis elongatus (assembly GCA_015108515.1). NCBI lineage: Eukaryota > Metazoa > Chordata > Actinopteri > Cichliformes > Cichlidae > Hemichromis > Hemichromis elongatus. The sequence goes on along the minus strand of VUQR01018815.1, from coordinate 63,695 downwards.
TCACCACCGCCGCGTGTCAGACGCAACACCAGCAAGTAGGGGTCTCCCACTGTCAGCTGCTGGGATGCTTTCGCAGCACGCCAGTAGTAGCTGTGACACTTTCCAAGCACAGATCAGCATCCGTTCAACACATTCATCAGAGCCTACTAGACACACAGCAGGCCCACATACGGCTTCAGGTCTCTCTTCCCCTCCAGAACTGCAATCTCGGCATATTACCTGTATCAATTTTTTAACGATCCACAAGCCAGCATTTTTAAAGACTTGTTGAAATAATCATGAGGTGCTTGTTGGGTAATGCACTCTGTTTCAATAAGTGCACTGTAAGAAAAGAAGAGCTGGGAAACAGTGAGGCAGAGGCAAGCCAACAGAGACTCGTCATTATGTATGCACTGCAGCGAAACCAATCTTTGTTGAGCCTGTCCTCGATTGTTTTTAAAAGGATACTTTACTGGACACAATCAAATTAGCAAAAACATCACTGATACAGGGTAATAACCCTAAATTGAATTTGTGCACAGGCTAAAGTGTCCCCTCTCTGCAGAATCAATTGCTGTGAAGAGAAAAGGAGGGAAGGAAGAGGGTATTCATAGTTAGCAGACCTTTAAAAAGTACACTAGAGATGAAGGCATGAGCGGGCTATTTTCACGCTCTGGGGCCCTGCCATAATCTGTGCCTGGCGCCTACTTTACTAGATGCAATCTATCCAATTATGCTAGTTAATTTGAATTACCTTACAGCTCCCATCACTGAGAGTAAAAATCGTGTCTGGTTTTCAATTCTGCATTTGCATGGATGTGATTCTCTTTCATTGTTTGGTTTCTAAGAGCTGCCCACAGCGAGCTCTGGCAGCCTAGTGGCTGTGCTAACTGAACACAGAGTATGACAACAACAAGCAATTAGCTAGACAGCCTCCTGTTAGCTCTGCAACTGGCTGACAGTGCTGTGTTCTGCAAGCCAAGACTGTTACTGTACTCAGCTAACTGTTGTGGCTCAGCCACTACTGTACACGGATCGGCAATTTTTTGGCATTCTGCAGACATCTGTAACCACAATATGTTATAATGAGCGTGATAAAAAAAAAAGAATCTGGGCTAAGTAACACGTAAGGTCAGGGGTCAAAGCCACTGTGAAAAAGGGTGGCAATCTTTCCTCTCTCCAGCTTTCTAAATAGTGTTTTGCAAGACAAAAACAACATCCACCTACAGACGAGGCTCTTCACAGCTCTGGAGGCAACAGCTGTGCAGTGCTGTATGAGTAACATTAGGGAGAGATTTTACTGAGAATAATCCATCATCTGACTCCTGAGTCAGGATACAGCTGGGAGCTACAGAGACAATGTTACTATGCTGGGATGACAGTGCTGTCATGTGCCTCCTTCTTCTTCTTTTTTTTTTTTTACCCCAAAACATACCATTCTCACAAAGTGTTTTGGCAAAGGCCTCAATGCAAAATCACATCTGCTGATATAGGAACTTGCAGGAATTATCTAGAAATGACATGGCTGAGTACAACAATGATTACAGCAAGTAATCCCAGCTAGGGAGTTAGAGACCTCAGAGACCCTGGATCATATCTGTACAGCCAACCATACATATAAATACATAGATGCTCAGTTAAGTGCACAAGTCTGTAGGTTTCTGTGTGCGCCAGCAGAAGCTCTCTAAAGCTACAGGAAGTGGTGATGATAATATTTTAAGTAATGTCCACAAAATATGAGAGTTCTTTAATATCATACGGTTTTGCACAAGCAGACTATAGTATCAAACTAGACTAATTCAACTAATTCACTTAGTGCTCCAGTTACCAGAAAGTGAATCATTGTGTGAGCTACAATATAGCCCATTACCCGTGAGTTAAAGAGCTCCATCAGTCCCCGACACCTCCTCCTCCTCTTCCCTCCCACTGAGGGAAGCGAGTTAGGCAGTGGATGCTACACAGCCAGTAATGAGCAGGCCGCAGGCCCATTTGTGCTGGGAGAGAATAGGTCCCTAATGAACCACTGAAGACACTTAGGTCCACTGAGTCAAGATTGAAATGTGCCACTGATGGCTGATAGGAGGTTGTGTCAGCTCAACCGGAGAGCAGAAAAGGCAAAAAAAGCTCTTTAAATGATGGCGTTTTGGACGATAAAAGTTCTTTGTGAACTTTGAGGATTTGCGATCTGATTTTGTCCTTCTTCTTTAGGCTATATATTAATTTAAAAGAAAAGTACTCAATATGAGATTTAAATTTACATGGCATCAGCCACACACCAACTGAGAAAGGGCTGATGTTAAAATATATGCACTGTTGATGCTTCTTTCGGCATATTTCCTTCCCTTCTTTTATTTACTGTGTTGTGAGATGCCATCATGTCGGCCCAGGCTATTTGTTTCTTTTTTATGATGACAAGTTTTCTTTGAGCGTCATTTCTACTGAAGTGAAACTTTTGAGTATGCGAGTCATGCATCCTCAGTTGCAACATCAACCCCCCAACACCCTGCTTCCTAGTGTTATAAATATAATACGATGACTTCCTCATCACCCTTCTTGAGTCAAGGCAGGAAAACTCAACTTCTAGCACTATTCACAACATACCTTACCTATGCCCAGAGCTCCTGCCACTCCTCACCTGCGTGGAAAAGGTCAAAGCTGTTCTATTTTACGAGCTGAATTATAAAGAAAATACAAAACACCCTCATATGATGAAGTTGTAGCCCTTTAAAAACTAAATTCAAAAGAATTACTGGGAAAAATGTCCCTTTTCTCATTCAGCCAGACATCTGTTTAAATAAGAATTTGCTCTCTGACAACTCATTTCAGTTGATGTGGGTTTAAACGGCACATTATTTTTTGGGAGTAGCCTCATTTGAAAGGTTGTTTTTCCCAGTGAAGCTTCTGAAGGCAAAAGACTAATAGGCCCTGCAGGGTGTATTGTTTAACAAGCGGTGGCATTTCCCACCGCAGTGACTCGAATCTAATAGTAGGGCAGAGGGAGCAGCAACACCCACCCATCGCTTGGACAGCCAGCACGGCGGACAGCAGGAGGGACAGCATGGTCTTTCAGGATGGATTCAAAGTGCAGGTCAACTTCTTCAGACACAGCGCTGCAGAGAAAAAACAAAAATATGTGAGGAGGCCAGAGACTTTTAGAACAAGGATAAAATAGTATACTATAGTGATGAGTTGATTGGGGAGTTACTGAACACAGACGGGTTGCCTACAACTAATGTGTTTTGGCGTCTTTAGCCTGTTCTCTCAAGTAAATGGTAAATGGCCTGTATTTGTATAGCACTTTACTTAGTCCCTATGGACCCCAAAGCACTTTACACTACATACAGGCTACGTCCACACATCTTTTTTTCTCCGTTTCGCCCTCCCGTCCACACTGAGACGGAGGGAAAACGGAGCGTTTTTGGAAACGGTCTCCAAAACGCATCAATTTGAAAACGCAGCGTTTTCGCGGAGCTTTCACCGAGCTTTTTTAAAACGATGACGTATGTTAGTCATATGATGCAGTCATGTGACCACTTTAACCAAGCTGGTCAGACGGCATCGTACCGCAGTTGTTTTGTTGTTTTGTTTGCTCAGTTTCAGTTTAGTTTCAGTCAATAAGTTTTTAGTGGCCGTGTTGAAGATTAATATGTACTCATTTGTGACTCGGAGCAACAGCTGCACCTCCTTATCATTCCATTTGACACATTCGGTGCTTTGTCTCGCCATTTCGCCGCTTGTTTTAAAAAGCCA
>VUQR01018815.1:34588-56118 GCA_015108515.1 Hemichromis elongatus | reverse complement strand
CTCACCTAGCCACCTCTTTGCTTTTTTTCAGTGATCAGTTTTCATAGAGAAATTGCCTCAGTCATAACTTCTACATCCTCCTGCATCTCACGGGTAGGTGTACCTGCCTGCTAAGCGCAGCTGCACAATCAAGTGACAATTACAGGATGACGGCAGGCAACATCCTCTTTGCACCATTCCTGCGGCTTCCAACCTTCTTAGCTTGTTTTCATTAAAGAGCAAAAATGCCGACTTGCAACCTCACTTTCCTGATTGTTGTCTTGCTGTGACAACCAAGACGTTCACTCTAGAGAAAAGCTTATCCTTCTAGTTCTGCATTAAGAAGCAAATATTAGGAGGAAGTCTTGTCTTTCTATGGTAGTAATATGAAGCCCCATTGGGTCTTAGAGTAAAGTTTGAAGACCACTGTAATCTAAGATAACCTGGTGTGCCACTTTATTCATGCAAGCGTTTTTATCTCTTATTTTTATCCCCCACAAATTAAGACTAGAACAAAATCAGAACAAAGTAAACACATATAAGTCTAATAGAAAACATGAGAGATCTCTACTGAAGCCAGAACAGCAGCTGAAACAGCGGTTATCAGTTTTAACAGTTAATGGAGGAAATATATGAGTGAAAAACGACTACAAAAAACTTTATTCAAAGTTAAAACTGGGGTTTTTAAACTGCATTCAAAGCAAATAATGTGTTCTTCATGTTCAAAACTTTAGCCTGCATAGTTTTTTTTTTTGTTAGATTTAAATGTTAGGTTAGCTATATTAAACTGTCAGTGTGGTAGTACTTTTTAATACCACCAGAGTACCATTTACCCCACATGTAGTTTGTTTGAGTCTAGTTGCAGTACTAACCAGCCAGCTTCTTTATGAGTGTTACTTTCATGACCTCACTTGGGGTTATGGAGTTACCGTTAAATGCAATGCTCAATTTTTATCAAACGAGGGCGCAGTCCGTTTAATTCATAAATATTAGCTTTTTAGCTCCATCTTTGACAGAGTGTACTGTCTAGCTTAGTAGGCCCACGACTTGTTTAAAAAGTAAGCTACAAACATCTGTACTAGACGTGTCTCTAGACCCGGTGAACAGAGCATACTAAGTCTGTGCAATTCAGCCATAGCGCCTCCCTGGCCCGACTTCGTGGAGTTTCCCCTTCTCCCCAGCTGTTGCTCGTCTTTTAAAATAGCCCAAGTTTACCGTTAGCCTTTTCACTATGATACAAACAAAACGTGCCGGTTAGCTAGTGCTTTTGCCCCCGAAACACTATGTATTTATGCTTACCACCAACCCTCCAGCGGAGGCGACTCTTTTCTCTGTTCAGCGCTGGCGGTGTGATTTTCCAGAGAGGTTCATTCCTCTTAGAGCAAAGCACGGCTGTAAGACTTTGTTTTGACGCTGGATAAAACTAGAGGGCGTTTTTCTTGGTTGTTTGGGTATGTTCCATTGATTCGGGACGGGGAGCTCTTTACAGAAACCACTCCTTGCTGCTTTGTCCAGCAGTGATGTCATGCTGACCCCCATCCCCCAGTTAACCATTTAGTCGTCATACCTTTTTTTTCCCCTCAACTCATCGACTTTTCTTGCCACGTTACAGTATTTCAGGATAAATACATGGTTTGACTGAGTACTTCCAAGTCAAAGTGTGTGCAGAAAATCGGAACTACTTTTTTCCCTTTATATATGTATTTATTTATATATTATTAGCCAATCGCTACGTATGGTCCTAAAAGGTATGGGGGCCCTAATGTGGTAAAGTATTAATAGATAATTAATGGTATTAATAGATAAATAATAAATAAAATAAACACACACATAACGGAAGAATGAATTGTGTTGTGCTTGGAAATTTTTGTTTTCAGATGGGAGTTGTGTATGATGCAATGTTCATACAATGCTCTTTTTTTTTTAATTCAGTTTCATTTTTTGTTTTCTTTTTGCTTCTTCCATTCTTGTTGGATTCTGTTGTTTTCTTCTTTTTTTCCCCCTGTTATGTTAACAGGTCAGCATTTGACCAAAGCTCAGCACAATCCACATCCAGCAATCTGCAGTTGGCATTCTGGAGGACTGCACTGGAACACATTTAGGTTGATTGAAAACCCTTCTCCATAGCCAAATATGGAAATGGGCACAATCATGATGCCATAAATTGAGCATTATTTGGCACACTTTTTTTCCACATGCAGTCACTGATTTTTCTTTCCACCTACAGCATTGATGGATAAATACATGGTTTGAGTGAGTACTTTCACTTTTTTTATTTAGGAATTGCTGCCATGGGGTCCTAAAGGTATAATACAAAAAACACCCCAACAGCATATTATACGTATTTCATAAAATACAACATTCTATAGAAAACAACACAATAGCAGAGGGGTGTGCTACAAAGTGATATTAATGGCTTAGCAAATGAATTTCACTTTGATCTGCTGACAAACTAAAGTGATTTTCACTTCTTCTTTAGTGGGCTATGAGATGGTAAAAATTCATCTTTAAATTGATTAAAGTTTGATGTTTCAGAACTCTAATGTTCAGCAGTCACTTTAAAAATAAATAGTGGTATTGAGAGTACGTTCAGTGATAATAAAAGAAAATGTTTTAATTGGAATTAAAATGTTTACCACTCTTCATGTAAATTGTTAAATCCTAAGATAAACTATTTTCTACAGTATTAACCAGTTGTCTCATTTGAAACAGAGTTGCATTTTACTGTTATATTTTTATGTTCTTTTTTTATTTTTCAGCATAATTATATCATAACCATCTGCTAATGTCCCTGATTGGAGCAGTCAGCCCTCATAAGGATCATTTTGTGTGAAAGAAGAGTTATGCAACCCATGAAACGCCCTTTTTCTTGTGAGCAAGAACAGAGCCTGAAGCAAAAAAGCCTAACTTAACTGAAAAAGTTGATAATCGCTGTCATGATACCCATCATATCCAGCTGAGTTTTAAATTATGTCGAGCCAGCTAAGGGAAAGAAAGCTTGGTTGTGTTGAACTGCATTTATAGTATACCCGTCAGGAGAAAACAACATAATTTGTCACAAAGCTTGAAATTAGGGCCTAGATGCAGACTGGGAAGGCAGGCAAAGTAAGCAGACATAAAGCACACCTTTAGTAGTGAATGGATCTCATTCACTACTAAAGTCAATGTTTTGTTTGTTGTTTGGATCCAATTCAGAAATGAAAAAAGTCCACAAACATACAAGAATAAGACTGGGAAACAGACAGCAGAGTAATCACACACAGATGATAGAAAAGTAAAGATAATGAGACAGGAGTGTAGGCAATCCTAAACAAAAAAACGCTAGAAACAACTAGCAAAATAAGACAGGAAGAATCTTTTACAGAGGCCAGACCCACACAGACACCTACAGAGCTGCTAAACAATGAGGGAAACTAGAGTGAAAGAAAGCTGAGAATGTGTCGATAGTTGTGCACATTGTCATTTGGTAGGATATTAACAGTATTAACAGTAAATACAAGCAATGCACAAAATAATACACGGAGGTTGATTTTTTTTCTAAAGAGTATAATTTTTTGATAAAGTCTATCATTGATTGCAGAACTGGTGAGAATGAGACCATTACAGAAGCATATAATTTAATAGCAGTAGCAGCAGTAGGACTTTTTTTTTCAGTTATTCCCCAAAATTTGATTTACATTATAATACAATCCTGATTTTATGAACTTTAAAAAGCATGTTAAAAATATACTTTCTCCCTTCCTTTTCCTTCAGTGACAGATTAGTAATGGATAGGTACAGCTACAGCGAAACAGGCTGACATATTTCCTGTCAATTATGGTTTTCACAAAATAGCTATTTATTGCTAATTCAGACTAATCTTTTATATGTTGTAGCACATGTTAACCAATCAAATAAAAATTTATAGGAAATAATTGCCTCTTTAATGTAATCTATTTTCTTAGTATTGTTTACCTTTGTGATAAGATATTACACATAGCTCATCCCTGTTTTGTGGAATAATTTTGTAATCTATGATATGGAAGAATATCTTTATTAATATGCAACAGGTATAGATAATTACCTAGGAATGTACATCTTAATTCTTCCTTATTTTAGAATATTTGCATGATTGTTTATTCCAATTAGTAACACTACCAGTTCCCTCAGCAAGGAGCCTTGCATCATTATTGCAAAGAACTATTGCAAGGCTCTCAAAACACATTGCTCATACCTGTAAACAATATCCAGATTTTTACTTGTTTCTGTGTAAAACTTTCTTTGCAATACTGCATGTAATAGTGGACTAATTAACCATTCAGTGCAGTATATACTGTACGCACCTTAACTATGGATGACTGAGAATCTTCACAGACATACGCACCTTAACACACACACACAGTCAGTGCAATATAGTTAAGAGAGATAAGAGATAAACCTTTATTAGTCCCACATGTGGGAATTTTTTTGGTCCGCATCATCAGAAAACAAAGAAAATATTCTTCCACATGTATTAACACAAAGTCATTAATAATCTCTATCATTAGCAATCTCTATATCAATAAAGTGATACCAATTCTCTGAATACTGATTGCAAAGCATGAAAGCACCTTTTATTAAGTATTAAGTGAATCCCCTCTAGTGTCCGATCAATCTCATAACATGTGCTTTTGAACTGTGAAGCTTTTTTTCAATAGAATTTATTTAGCAAGGTAGTTTGGATAAAGTGGTATTTACAAAAGGTGTCTTATAAATTGGGGGCTGGGGACTTTTGGACTGATTTAATCTTGGACAGGTAGGATAAGAAACTCCGTGGGATAGGACGCTGATGTAGCAGTCTCACTGAGATACTCTATATACAGTATATGAATATCACAGAAAAGTGAAAACTCCTCTGTTTGGACAGTGGACTTAAACGCAACCTAGACACGTGACTAAAACCAGGAAGTGGATTCAGTGTCAACAACAAAAGGGTGAGTGTGCAGTTATTCATATAGAGTTTTCGTTTTATCCTTATTTCTATAACACTTATTACAAGTTATTTTTAAAGAATTGTTTTAAATCACCCAAACTAAACGACACGAAAAGTTTAATTTAGAAAATCGGCATGCTTCGCGAGCAAACGCTAGGGAGCTAACCGGGTTGAGTGGTAACGCGATTCATTACAACCTCGAAGAAAAGGTAATCGTTAGGAAATAGCGCATTTTGTCGTGAGTCCCTCCTCTAGATCATGGGTCTAAGGTTTATTTGTGTCAAAGAGACCTGCCGTATCTTCACACTGAAGCAGAGTGAAGCTGTAATATTATACTGTTAGCTAACAGTGTCTATGTTGTGGTCTACCCCACCATGTTAAGCCAGTGTTTTGTGGGTTAATAAGCAGGAAGAGATGACCTCGTCAGAATGGAATCTGTCTTTGAAGCTGGTTGATCAGCCCAAATCCACCTTCCACTTCCCTGAGATGATGCCAGGTGATGTTCCACCTGGAGGATATAGAGTCGCCACCCTGAAACAGCTTGTTGCAGCTCAGTTTCCAGACTCCATCCCAGACCCTGAACTAATAGGTACGTCATCATTATCCGTTAGCTGTTAGTGAAATCTGTGTGAAAATCTCACCACTCTGTTCTGTGTCTTTACCAGAGTTTGTCCACTGTGGTCGCAAACTTAAAGATGACCTTACACTGGATGCCTGTGGGATTCAACCAGGATCCACCTTACACATCCTCAAAAGGACATGGCCGGAGCCAGAGAGTAGTCCAGGTCTGTGTGTATGCATCCTTTAAGCTTAAAACTGCGTTTAGGCTGTAAATGACATTGAACGTGTGAATCTGAATGTGTGTTTGTATTTTTCAGAGCCTGTAAACAGGGCAACTGCAGCAAAGGAGTTCAGGGTGTTTCATGCTGCTCTTCATTCTCTCAGCTCTGCCTACAGGGACTCGGTGAGTAGAGGAGAGAAAACAAACTGTCTCACTGGTAACTGAACTGTTTAGGTATTCAGTTAATTTTAGTGTGTGTTAAAAAGAACTCGATCCTTCATTCACATCTTGTGAGATTTCTGTCTCTCCACAACAACCATTTTGGCTAATATCTAAATTTTATTTGAGGAAAAGAAGAACCAGAGATCTTTTGCTTGTTAGGCAAATGTGTAAACAAGCTGCTGTTTCAGCTAGACATGGACGCTGTTATGTACAGTATATTAGATAACTTAATGATGTTATAAATTAACATTGGTTTTCCAGTGTTAGTCCATGATGTGTTAACTCTATTTGAAGTAAAGTGTCGGAATAAGAAACTCATTTCAGCACCTGCAACTGACGCGTGCAGTAGGATGAGACCACTGAAGGTCACTTTGAGTTTAATGCATTGTCCTGAAGCTATCATTAGCTTTGCTTTCCAGAGCCCTGCCATTAGACAAGGCAGTTCATCTTTAGGAGAAAAGTACAGAAGTGTTGACATTTTAGTATTTTTGAAAGACACTGTACTCTCTCATTAATGACAGTTGGCCCTAAATATGAGCCACTCAGCTGGAAATATTTTGTGATGGTTTCACAGCTGCTCCTTGTGCTTTTCTTTACAGTGATGACATGCCTTGAACATACAGCAGTGCAGTTCTAGAAAAGAAATGTTGTTTTGTGCTGAGTTAAGGGAATATTTATCAAGTAAAAACATGAATCAGCTGTTAGAATGGAAAAAAAATCATTTATAATTCATTGGCTATATGGCTTAGCTCTTTTTTTTAGGCCATGTGGCTTCACTGCTTGCATAAAGTTATTTGACACAGCCACTAAATTTTATTTTGGTCATGCCTTAAACCAAAATAAATACTAAAATAAGTAAACAAATAAGCGTTTGTCCTTGACCATGAGATCGTTTGGCGAAAGTAGCTGGAATCTTATCCACTGTCCTTTGGATGATGTCACATCTTTGTTCAGTGGTGTTTACCTCTGATTGCATCACCCTAGTTGAATGTCAGAGCTATGAATAAACAGACCCCAGGCCACTAGGAGCTGCTTTAAACATAAATGAGTTTAACTGTTGCAGCTTTTGCAGCATTCAACCTCAGCAACATTACAGCATGTTGGCTTAAAAAAGATTGAACTAGATGGATTCTACAGAAACTGTTATAAATAAGGTACTGGTACTGATGAACTGCACTATATGAACAAGTGTGCCACATATGCATTACACCTACAGGAGCTGCTTGGCCCTGGTCTGCTGGAGCTCCAGGTGCACCTTAATTAATTATTACCTCTCTTCCAATAAAGACAACATTTGATGACCTCTCCGTACCCTTAATGATGAGTTTTGACACCCCATAATACATATTTGAAAAAAGACATTGTTTAACATCCACTGGAATTGTTTCTGGGTTTTCCAAGGGTAGCTGCACAGACAGAGACCAACCCTAGTTATTTTACTCTTTGAGCAGGCCTGACACATGACAGAAAACATTCACTTCAGAAAGAGAAGTTCAAGGGTTTCTCCAAATAACCTTTCAAGGGGTAAAGAGTTATGAAGTGTGTGCCCCAGTTCTTTGGTCCATATGGTGTAGCTCATAAAAGTTAGGTCAGATGATACAGTAGGTCCTGTAGGTGTATATAATCAGAGTTACTCGTTAGTTCACATGCTGTGGGAGCTATGTTGTGGCCCTCAAACATCATCGCTATCGTCCTCAACTTGTCATTTACATTATGTATGTAATGCGTTAGAACAGCTAGTACTTGCCCATGCTACAGTATTGCTTGGCCTGTTTGTACTGTTGGCAGACTGATGTAGTGCATTGCAATGAGAAAGTTTAAAAAAAATCAGGTTAATAGATGTTGTTTATATGCTAAAAAGGGGTCATTTTAGCCTATTGCTAAGTGGTTGCTAGACATGTATAATTCAACTTTTGAGGCTATAAATAAGATGTTACTGGCATGAAATTCATGAGGCAAAAAAACGATTATTTTAGCTCATTGCTTGGTGGCTGCCAAGACACTTGATGGCCTCAATATATATATCATGAATAATACTACAAATGAGTCATTTTAGCTTGCTAGTGGGTAACAGGATATGTTATTATATCTGATATAGATTATAAACTCGAGAGTCCTAAGATGTACCCTTGTGCCAAGTTTGGTTACTTAACTCTTGATGGTCTCTAAAGAGTTTGTGATCAGAGAAACAAAGATATAGACATAGAGGCAGAAGTTTCATATGTTATCGTAAGAAAACACGAGGAACTACTACAGCTGTTACTGTAACTGCTGCTACATCGTCACTTCTTCTTCTTTTGTTACTATATTTATTGTCTTTTCACCACTCACAGGTCTATAAAATGCTGACAAACAAAGAATCTCTGGATCAGATTATTGTAGCCACACCAGGACTCAGGACAGATCCAGTTGCTTTAGGTAAGGTCATGCTGAGTTTCATGAACATCTTTATGACGTTTTGTCGTACCATGCAAATAGTAACACTTTCCTTAAATCCACACCCAGGAGTGCTCCAAGATAAAGATCTCTTTGTACAGTTTACAGACCCCAACATGCTGGATGGGTGAGTAAGGCTTTCCTCTGATTTCGGCTCTTTTACAACACATGATTTTCATGTACTGTGTGGTGGATGGTTATCTGTCTCTCATAGATTAATCAGTTCACATCCGGCCCTTGTCAACGCCATCATTCTGGTCCTGCATTCTGTGGCAGGCAGTATGCCCGCTCAGTCCAGTGCCAGCTCTTCTCGCAATGTGTCAGCCAGTTCATACAGTGATATGCCTGGTAAGCAATATAACTCAACTGATCTGAAGGAGGAGCATTCTTGATAAAGTAGTTCCAACTGCAAAACCCTCTAAAATTCATTCAGCTTTTTTCTTCATTTTAAAAATATTGTGCGTGTTTCTTTTAAGACAATGTGCAGGTTAGTTATCAGACAAATCTTTTTGTGTTTCCCGGCAGGAGGCTTCATGTTTGAGGGCATGTCAGATGATGAGGATGAATTTCAGTCTGTAAGTCAATACCGAACTGCAAACATCATGTTTATAAACACTGATGCCGTGTGGTGTTTAGTGTTGTTAATAGTCATAATGTGTGCCTAAATATGTGTGACAGAGTAGCCCAGCAGGCCCCTCTAACAGAGGCGGAGTCTCAGCAGGAATGCGTCCAGTGTCCCTGAGTCATAGTGGAGCAACAGGACCGAGACCTATTACACAGAGTGAGCTGGCAACTGCGCTGGCCCTTGCTAGCACTCCTGATAGCAGCGCTGTCACTCCAACAACGGCAAGCCAAGTGAGGGTTATTTCCATTTCGAGAGAGATATTCAAATACATGCATAAATCTTTAAAACAGTAAAGTTATGCAGAATTTTAGTAAGAATATAATGTTGCATATTAAAAAAAAATACAAAAGCATTATTCCTAACACTCCCTACATCATTGCTTGTTTTTTTTTCTCGTCCTGTCTTTGATTAAGACGGACCCCTCCAGTGGCATAGCCCCCATGCCAGCAGGGACACCAGTCAGTAACGATCTTTTCAGCCAGGCACTACAGCAAGCTCTGCAAGCCACCAACATGTCTGCTCTGCAGGTGAACTAACTGAATAAATCCCACATGTGTTCAGTTTATAGAGAATCTGAAAATGTAACTACCATTTTCCTCATTGGGTGCTGGTTTAGCCATGCAGTCCAGCTGCAAGCTTGTATAGACAGGGCTATGTGCGGATAAAAGATTAGGCCTTAAACATGTTTTTGTTTTTGCTAGGGCCGCTGGCAGTCCCAGATGCAGCAGCTCAGAGATATGGGGATCCAGGATGAGGAGCTGATGCTGAGGGCGCTACAGGCCACAGATGGTGACATCCAGGCTGCCCTCGAGCTCATATTTGCCGGAGGCCAAGGACTCTGAGCCCATACCCCACGGACAGCCTTTTATAGATAAGAGTGCTTAAAAAAGCTGGTCACCCTGCTGCCCAGAAACAACAGTGCAAATTATGAGTGACAGTATAAGGATTTCTTAATATTTCCCAATATAGAAAGAAGCGTTGCAGCGAATCCCACAGGCCATTTTATTTCTTATTGATGTGACAAATCTTCTAATAAACTTGTTCATAATTACCATTTAAGAATTGTCCATGCCAGATTTATAGTTTGTTTGTTGCATTATTAAAACCTTACAGATAAAAATAACTCAAAGTTCAGAGTTCATTTAAATAGGTATTGGCTATATTTTCTTTACAGCCATATATACCATCATTAATAGAGTAAGTTCACTGACTCGTTGGGTTTAAGTGTTGATTTAATTTCATAACAGGTAAAATTAGCAATTTTTTATTTTGTTTAACTTCCCATGTTTCTTTTCTGCCTAATGACTTGAGCATATGCACGGGCATATGGCATATTGTACTTTAATAACATTTCCCACAAAACCTCTATAAAAGATCAATTTTCCAGCTGTTGTTCGATATAAATGTGTTAAATAAAATCTTCTTAAGTTCCATATAATGCACTTAACACTTATTCTGCATTTACATTATCCTCCATCCATATGCAATTCTTCTTTGTGTACACTAGATGGCAGTGCAGTAGTTTAGTTCTGTGGAGAGTTGCCTGATTGTCATCTTAGCACACTTGCTGCCCTTTCCCCCCCCTGTTCATCACCAAGTCTTGGTTTTGATCAGTTTTTTGCTGACCATTTTTTGGTAAATGGTTTGTGTTTGAAGTTGTGAGCCTTCATTTCTTTCAAAGGAGCACAACGCATCTAGACAGACATCCGCATAAAAGCGAAAGTCGCACAGATAAGGTGAAAGCTTTATTAGCATTCTCTGATGTTTCTGTGCTTGTTGGAGAATTGTTACATTAGCTGAGCCCCTTTTTTCCCCCCGCAGCATTATTACAGACAGATACATTTGCTTTCTTTTGTTGTCTCCCATTGGGGTATTTAAGGAGAGGACATATTGCCCCCCCCCCTCCTCCAAACACGCACACACATACACTCTTCCACCCCCTCTTCCTCTGCTACCTACTGTTTTCTATCCACAGTAATTGCCCTGCTTAGTTTTATTACGGCATCTGTGAATGTGACAGCTCAATCAGTGGATTGGCCTTTCATGAGCACAGCACCCAAACAGCGCTTTGTGTCTGTCTGTCCCCATTACCATTTTATATGCACGCACACCTGCGGGCAATTTCCACCTCCAACTGCCTCCAAGGGTATTTTAAAAATAAAGCATTTCTATTGCGCTGAAGGAAACGGTGTCACAGGTTCAAAAGAACAATGGTGAATAAAAGTGCCATTGCCTTCCTTGCATATTAAAAAGGAGACTGTTTCAGCATTTCAGAAAGAACTGTTTAATTTGAAACCAACAGCGTAGATGTGGCTTTTTGGTGCTTTAGCTGCAGAATAAATTCAGGTAATATATATACTGGTGTTTTGAGTGCATACTACTGTATCTCAAGCACAACTTCCGTACTGTTCTGAACAATTTACTGTAGCAAATGGCACTATGAGAAGTTGTCATGGAGATGCTCGATGGTGTGCAAAATGCTGCCACACATACGGTATGGAAAACATGTTATTTCACACCATATTCTAGTCCCTTTTGTTGTCAGCTGTGAGAGTAGTATTGACTACGTGTAATCCCTTAGCACCTTGCCTGAAATTATAAAACACTATAGAGACTGTTGGCACTTGTTGAATCTGTTTTTACCTTTCCGTGTAAATATATATGAGTATAATACATATATAAGATCTGACTATTCCAACAAAAATTTAGCAGATAAATTCTACTTAAATTGTACAAAAATTACATTTTGATATGGTATTAAAGGATTTTTGCCAGACAAGTTTGAGGACCAGACTCACTGTCATTTTTTTTTGACTGTTTACCTGTTTTTTGTAGATCAATATAGCCCTATTTACTGGGCTTTGCCATTGTTATCACTAGGTGCCTTCAGTGCACTATGACCCTAGATGATGGAGCTTTTGAATAGCTTTGATAAATCAGATATTTTTAAGACTTCTGAGCAAGCACAGGAAATGGCTTAAACAGTCAGAAATGGGTCCTTTTTAATGAATCAGGCCCTGAGCTTTGAAGCTGGCACAAATCTGCCCAATTATTCCCACAATAACCTGGGATTCAGGTAATGAGCAAGGTTCTGGAGCGTGTCATTAAGGTCAATATATTAGGCCAATAGAAATCATCAGTGCCAGGCCTTTTGAAATGGTGTAAAAGCTTGTCTAATCAAGCAGCTTCACAGACAAGCAGAATTACCAACACTATTCTCTTGATGAAATCCTCTGCCGTGCTGGTGCAGGAGGATAGGATAGGGCTGCTATAATGGCTTCCATGCACTTTTGTTTTTCTGAAAGGAGGCAACTCACATGTTATTAACATAAGGTCTGTTACCTGAGATTGCTTTCTGCCCATCGTGACTGAGCAGAATATGAAATGAGCTTCTGATGGACGCGAGGCCATTTTATCCCCTTGTGGCCCATTCATTGCTTTCAAGCCATGCTTTTATTCGTTAGCCTTCTTTTGCAGCACACTTTTTGCCCACAAAAGGTTCTTTGATGCATTTCATCCAGGGTGCTTTAACCCTTCACGGAGCTTCTTTTAAGAAGAACAGAGCTAAAGCAAAGAGAAGGGCAAATATCCTAGAGAAACTACTGAGGGGAGTTTCTGAGGGTAAAAAGCTTGCTTCAACAATCCAAAGACATGCATTTCAGTTTAACTGGTGATTCTAAATTGGCTTTAGGCGTGGATGTGAGAGTGTGAGATTGTCTGTCTCTCTGTGTTAGCTCTGTGATGGATCGGCAACCTGTTGAGGGTATACCCCATCTCTCACTGTGTGGCAGCTCCAGTTCCCTTCATGAACCTAACCTGGGTAGTGGTTAAAAAAATTCAAAGTACAAAGTTCAATTTTCCCTGTCTTATTTTGACTGAAGTTGTGAGTTTGATTAATTTGTGTTAGGTATGAGAAAATCAATGAAAATGTAAACTGACTATAGTTCACTGTAATTTTTTACTTTATAGAGAAACTTATTTCTAGTTTTGAAGTAGAAATAGTTTAAACAATACACAGAACAATAAAGTATGTGACTTAAAGTAACCTAAAGTTATGGCTTTTGCATAGTTTGGTGAGGCAGTAGCTGCAAGTGTTTTTCTGTAAGTGACTGAAAAACCGCAGGCGTTGAGTGTATGCATTACAGATGCTATCAGAAAACCTGAGAGGCTGTGAAAGTTCAGCGTTTTCATTCATCAACCCCGTGTCTGTGCGTTTCCTCAAATGCCTGCAAGTTGTGTCATGGCCACAGTGTTCTCTGAAAAAAGAAAAACTATTTACGCCGTCACAATGCAGTCCTTGAAGGGATTTTTATGGTAAGGGATTTTGAATTTCACTGTTCAAATTACCTTCAACAGCTGGACTCGGCATATGCTGTCTGGTTGAAAAGTGAAGAATGAACAGATAACAATGCAGCTTTTATCCATTTACAGGAAGTAAAATTTTTAGAAAACTTAAAAAAAAATCCCCAATTTAATCTTTTTTTTTTTTTTTACAGACCTATGAATAAAACCATCACCAGGGAAAATTAACGGCTGGCCAAGAAATGGCTGCTCAATCTGTCACTTGAGCATTTTTTTAAAATGCTAAAAAAAATCATGTATTAGTCACACGCCATTAAATCTAGGAAGGATGACTACACCTTCCATATAATTCTGCCACACTGGTTTGTAGTACAATAAAGGCCGAAACATGTGATTAAAGGAAACCGGGAAGCTAAATGTAGGAAGCGCTGCCAATTAAACTTCAAAGGCAAGTCAAGATAATCGTACTGGAATGAACAACAGAGTGAAAAATATATTACAGGACTGTGCAACAAAGTGGATCAATAAAGAACAAAAAGGGTTTGCAGTACTGGCTTGATAACAGCTTCAGCATTCTGTCCTTGACTCAAACAATGGTCGCTCTTCACTGTTTATTGAAGGGCCTCACCATGGTAACCGGTCATGGCTGAGATTCTGAAAAGGGTTTTTGCTTTATTGCACCGAGTCGGTGTAAAACAGGAAATGTCAAATCACACCCGACTTTATTTTTGAAATTTATTTATTTTGTATTTATTTTGAACCTTGATGCCTCTATGTCCCCATACAATACATTCAATATATACATTTGGCCATGAGGGACTGTACAGAGATATGTTGAAGTAGTGCATACATACATGGCACAAAAATGTACACAAAGAAAACTCAAAAGTTTCCACTTTACCACAGTAAACTCTCAGGGCAAGTCTGTGGCTGATGGCTGCTTACACCAGTGCACACACACACACATGCGCGCGCACACACACACACACACACTCACGCATTCAACAAACACTGCTTCAAGCATGCACATTGTGTGTGTACGTACACCAACACACACAAGCTTTAAGACACTTCCGAGGGAGGAGAAGGGTTCTTTCAGGTTCTCATCAATAGATACACAATCGTAAAGAGAGTGTCTGCACTGACTGCATCGAGTCCCACCCTTTTATCGCCTGGTTTTTAAGAACACCCTCTCATCAGTCTCCTTTATTCTTCTTCTGCATCTCTCCATCTTCTTACTCCCAAACGCTAAGGCCTCTCTCTAGACAGTGCTGCCATCATACGCAGGATCTTTCCTATAGTAGGGTAATACTCATCAGCAGCAGTAACTAAATAAAGAGCTACTTTCAACATTTGATCTCTTAAGTAGTGAACATTTGCAACATAAAGAATTCAACACACACACAGTTAATTTTAAATTTGCATTTCCTATTTGGATATCTTCTCTCGAGAAGCACATAGGTCCACTTCAGCGATGCACTATTCCTCGATAAAGCCGCAGTGCTGGGATGAGACACCCTCATGCTATAACAACATCTGTCTCTTCACTTAATGCACCAGCAAAATCTACCTCTAAATACAAACCACATTCTGCAGTTTAGTATATTTTTTTCTAATGCCACTGTAGTTATTACATTTCTTCCTGGCAGACATCTTGTACCATCATATTTGTCATTAACATTTTTAGGAGGCACACACCTGACATTTTCCCTTCAATGACTGTAGTTTATAGTTGCATAGCACACAGCAGAGATAGTGTCAAAGCCAAACCTCGATTTGGCTTTATACATAGTGGTCATGCTCACGTAAGCCAGTTTCTAACTCTTAGTGTAACTTTTAGGTTTTAAGTTGGACCAAAGCCTCCCCCCATAACTTTTTTTTTAAATTGCTCATTAAACCAATGACTTTTTCAGCTCATAAAAAGTGTTAAAGTTTACCAATGAACAAGAAGTTTGGTCACACATGCATCAGGCAGCCTTATTAAAAACACTTCTAGGTGCAACTACTGTTGGAAAATCGGCTTCTTCGGCTTGTAATTTGTCAGTAACAATAGAAGCAAGCATGTCATTAGTTTGAGTTGTAAAAATCCAATCTGCTTAATTAAAGAATAGTAGAAGAAAAGGGGTAAAAAAACAAAACAAAACAAAAAACAACTAAGAGGTTCGAGCTGTACCTGTCACCAGGGGCCAGCAGGGTTAAACAGAAAAAAGAACTGCAATTCTGAGTATGTGCACACATTCTCATGTGCATACAAATACTGCACACACAGACCTGTTGGACACATGCATACTCACTCTTACACATAGTATAGACATCTGGAGATTTTAATGAAAAGTGGAGGCATGACAGGTTGAAGGTAGGTGATTATCTGGTTTTGGACACGCTGGACTGTGATCGATGTGCGTGCGGACGGGTATGCAATCGTCTCTCACACGAGGTTTGACAATCCTGTTGGTCATGAGACGCAGCGACTCGTGTCCCAGAGTGAGGCCACCGAGGCAAAACTTGCATTTAGCGGAACTGGAAACAACAAAAAAAAAGCTAAAGCACCACAGCAAAAGAGGCTGGAGTAGTCCCATAAAACACGATCACGTTGGCACAGAACGATGAGGGTGGGGATTTGGGTTAAGGGGGTTGGGTTCGGGGGGACGGGCCAATCACAAAGGAGTAACACATCAGTAATAATCACCCCAGAATAAATTACAGTCACAGAACAATTGTTAAAAGCAGAATTAGAAATCAACTGATCTAGAGGACTGAGTTGACCCATGCATTTTATAAGGCATTAACCAAACATATCTTACTGACGTTGCACAGTATTATAATAGTGACTATACATACAATTGCTGATCTGAAAAGACAGAAAATAAAAAACTACTTGTCTTTTCATTAAAAAAAAAAATCTCAGATTAATTGTATAAAAAACAAACATATTCCTTAAACTAATGATGCATTCTTTAAGGGAATTGGGAATGTCGAAGGGAGAGCAGATCGATGTCTGCAATCCCATTGTACCTATTGATCTGCACATGGGCGAATGAAATTGATTTTCTGAGGTAGACAATACAAGCATATTTCATTCTCCCGATGCAAAGCCATTCTAAGCAGGGGTAGTAGGGATAATTTGGTCCATTTGGACAGGCTCTGGTCTTTAGCCTCAGCCAAATGTACTGTGTCAGATGGGTTGCCCCATCCATCATGCTCTCCTGCCTGTCTCAACACAACGGTTCTTACACTGTCACTGGTGTGATACACCCACTCAATGATGGATAGCAGACAACATGCACTATGACAAGATAGAGAGATCAGTCTGCACAGCTCACAGGCTTGTTGTTTCCACGCAGCTGGGGACGCTCCATTCATACACAGCCAGTTTATTTAATATCCCGGCCACTGTATGAGGCACACGTGGACAATATCGCTCGACATGCATCATAAATGTTGCTTCCCGTACAGAGGTCTTATAATCTTCAAATCCCCTTTGCAATATGATTACAGTAGCAACAGAGCCTAACCGAATGAGATACTCGAACATTTCATACATAATCGTCATTTTGTGCACTCACAGGACAAGGGTACAACAGTTTATGCTAAAAGGTAAATCCCAGTGACAAAGTTGTACCTTTTGTTTTCTTTAAGTCTTAAGTGCTATGGGTAATCAGCTCAACAGTCAGTGAAATGATGTTCTGTAGATAGTCAGTCTGATCTACTAAGCAGATGTCTATCATAAATAAAATAAAATAAAAATAAAATAACATCAAATAATAAAAAATAAAAAAAAACACCTTCTGCAAATCTGAGTCTGTATGTATGAGATAGTAAGCAGAGGGCCTTCAAAACAGGTCTGGAATCTGTTGGCCAGTGAGGTGAGTCAAGATCAGCAGTTTAGGATGCCACTGTTCATCTTCCCGTGAGCCTAGTGGGCTCTTTCCAGAGTGACAGGAAACAGTGAGCCACAGGTTGGCTCAAAGTACTGCAGAGCAGATGCCTGCAGGAGACCTGGAGCACTATAGTGTCCTGATGGCTACAGGGTAGAGCAGGGACATATGTTCAGCGCCTTTGATGGGCAGCTTGCGGCTGGAGTAGAAATGGATGATCTCAGGCACGCTGTCGAAAGGGCAGCTGTTCTGGCCAAGGATGTACTTGTTCTCCTTGGTCCGTGACAGCTTCATGTGCATGAAGCCCTGGCTACTCCTGGAGACAGAGGAAGACAGAAGAAAGCTCAAGACAAAATTCAGATTTTTACAAGACAAAACCAGTTTAGTTTTAATATGCTGTGACACAAAAAATCTTTGAAAAAAATAATTTGTGTTGTCCCCACTCCCTATATTTTCATAGCAAAGAGACCTTTCTTGCTTTAGGCTCTTTATATCACCCGAAAAGGGATTTCATGACAGTCCATTCAGCTGATGTACAGACATTTCACTCAAAACCACAAATGTCAATCTGGTGTTGCTGCCAGTCTAGCTCATTTTTAGATATTCTAAATACTGTAGCTGGGATCAAAGCAAACATACTGACCAATTAGCAAGCAGACTGATATTGACATTCCTGGAGTGACACCACAAGCATGCCTTAAAAAACACCCACAAGAGACAACAAGTATGTCAAAAGCCTCAATCTATGAGAGTCCCAACAGATATCCTATTTTTTCAGCTCCCCCTCATTTACTCCTGCAGCAGTCGTTCCCCACAGTATGTGACGGCGCTCTGAAAGCTGGATTACCTCTAATAACGTCGGAGGTGTCAGGGGAGGGGACTAAAAGGCAGGTTGCTTAAGGTGCTGGGTTTCACATGCAGTGCATAAGGATGAGGCTAATGAACCCCCAGGATAAATCACTTAAGCTACAGCAATAAATGCACAGCAAATTAAAAGCTCCCCGCGTGTTCCAAGGAGCCTTCGATCAATACATTTTACAGCTCGCCAGTAATCTTCTGCTTTAAAATAGAAATTACTTCTTTTTTTTTTTTGTTTTACTTGGGAAGAGATGCAACAGTAACCTTTAGCGAGTAAGTGACACAAAACTAATGTTCACTATAGCCTGTTCTGCCTACTCTTTTGGTAATTTGACTTTACAAACTGCATTAGCATAAGAGCTTTTTCAATCAGCAGCTAATGCTTCCAGCAGGTTATGATTGCTTTAGGCACAGTTCGCTGACATTATAACCTGTCCTAAAAATAAAGTGCACCAGCACCTGCTTAATATTTCTTTTTTGAAAAATAAACTCTCGTGTAAAAGTTAAGAGGAGATAATAAGTTAACCACACAAAGTAATAAAGCTCCTGTTTTTCACTAACCTATCAAACAAGGATAACAGGTGTAAAGGTATTTGCTTATGAGGCCAGTCAGTATAATCTACGCTATTCCACTCTGTGTTTCAAAGTTTATATGGAGCAGGGCTCTTGTGAAAACTGTGAAAATGCAGGGTTAGTATAAAGAATGTGGAGATATTCTAACCACAACAGACAGAAGCAGTGAACACATAGTGGTCAAGGCTGTTGATGAGGCTGACACATGAAGCAACCACAGCAAATAAATTCATCTTTTTCCACAGTAAATATATGCATATTGTTGTAGTTATGCCCATTATCCTTAATGAACAGGAGTGACAACTTGGCTTTAGGCACCCGAAGCCTCAGCCCATCCTTTACTTGTCTCCTAATTGTGTGTATGATGCTGGTGGATATGTTCTCTCCCTGAAGCACAGAGAAAACCCAGAACAAAGATAGCAGTAAGATGAAAGGAAAACAAAAAAACAACAAAAATACACACACACACACACACACACGCACTAAGTTCAAATTGGGGACACTGATCAAGGATAGAAGTATTTTTAAGCACAGACTTTTATTTATTTTAACCTAAAAACAAGTGCGTGTTTTTAGGGTTAGCATGATTGACACTATTAGTATAAATATTCAAAATATTTTAGAGCTAGTTCAGCTTTTTATGAGTCAGAACTGAAGTAAAATGCTGCAAGGTTTCTAAGCCATCAAACTGAAACACACACGAGTGCCACCTCCCCATTATTGTTGTTCAGATTTCCAAATTTCCGTTGCCACGGGTCTCTAAAATGCTATGATTCTGCAAATGGTGCTTTTAGAGCTCATTTACCAAAAAAAAAACAAAAAAAAAACCTTTCCTGCAAAGTGCATTTGATGAATCTTCACATGGTGCGCTGGGAGAAAGGTGTTAGGTTACACAGAGGAACACTTAAAAAGGCAAACACATCAATAGCATCATTTTTAGATTCCCAGCTGATTTTCCAGTTGGTGCTCAAAGCTGCTTATCATGTTACAGTCCTGCAGAGACAGAAACCAGGACAACAGAGCAACACGGCGGTGTTGCTGATAAAATGAGTACGGGGCTATTTTTGAAAAGACGGGCCTTTGTGGTGTTATCATAACACTGTGTTTGTGAACTTATATTTGTCTAATCAGGATTAATCTGACTGGGGAGGTGTGCTGTCTTGGTTATTGAGGTTTATGACTTTGATTTAAACCGAGTACCACTCAGAGCAGGAACAGCCTGACAGCAATCACAGCTTATCTTCACCTTCCACATATTGGATTGCTTCATGATTGATACTCTCTGTGTTATGTATCTAAGACAGCAGGAAAAGCAAAGGCATATGCCAACAAGATAGTGAACCATAGCAAAAGGGCTGACCTTTTTAAGCATTTCTGGGCATCGGATGTCATATGTACTCATGATTTTATATTAGCATTAACTAAACCTCCCTGGATGATACCGTTCTGTACATTATGGACACTAAGGTAAGTGGGTGAAGTGGCAGACAAATAAACATACAAACAACTCTTGGCGTTGTTTTGTTCTTCGGCTGAGAAAGGTCAGTCCAATTTTTGTGCTCTATGCAGTCATTTGTCGATGATGTGTCACCAAATATGAAGCTGACATTTTGCATCTAAAAATGCTCAAGAATAGTGTCTTCGGAGGTGTTGCAGCAAAAGCAACTTATTGGTGTGTTCTTTCAACTGGCTGCTAAATTACCCCATTTGAGCTCTGGCATCAAACAGTCATTAGGATACATTTCCTCTCATCAACCAGTGGAAACAGGCTCTGCGGAGCTCTCTCATGACGTCAAAAATGAAATGACACTGTGCTTTAAGAGCCCTGTGAAGGCTTAAATACAACTCAAATGCCAAAAAAAAAAAATCATTCTCTCCACTGAGAGTAAAGAAGAGGAGCAGGTGGGGACAGGTGAACATAAAAAGGGGTTTAGGAGGGCAAAGCAGACAAAAAATGCTTTCCGTAAGGCCAGAGGACTCTTGAGGCAGGAGGTCTTAGCGACGTCTGTCTTTATCAATAATGCAATACACATATGTGGCACCTCGCGGCCTCATACATTTTTCAGCAACCTCAGACATGGAGGATCTTCACCTTGGGTTTCCACTCATTTTCCGTGGCAGCAGGGGAGATGAGCTCGAGTGAGGAGGCTGATGATCGTTTTCTAGGTTTCGCCTGGCTTACATCAAGGGCACGAGATTCTATAACCCAAATGTGCTGACACACAGTTACAGAAAAAATATGAACAATCTGCTGTTATTTAAGTCTTTCAAAAAAAAATTAAAAAATAAAAATAAGACAAAGATTAAACTCCTAAGATGTTTGGTTGCTTACAAGTTTAAGATCCCATATTGTTAAATTGAGCTCCCTCAACAGGGTGTGGAATAACAGGGGAAACCACTGATTTCCAGTGCTATTGGCAGGCCACGGCTATTCCCAGGCAACATTAAACCTCATTCTACTTAAGGTTCCAAAAACCTTGAAAGTAGGCCCTGGAGCGAAACGCTCTAACAGACAGTGAAAAGCTATTCCTAAAGTGCTCTAGACACTTCACTCTACAGTTCTCACGAAATCGACGCGAGTAAAAATCTACATCAACGGTAATGACCTCACTGGGGTGGCCTTTCTCCTCTTCATGTTTTCAGACTGACAAACAGCTATTAAATGTGTCACAGAAGCCGGTCAACGTTTTCTCTCTTAAAAGAGTAACCATCAGAAAAGCGCAGTGTCAGGGGAGCAGAGGGATCCAAGCTCATGAAAACACTTTACAAACTGTTCTCTGATAGTACAGGCCATTATTATAAGGGTCATCTGAACATCCTTTAAATGTGGATTAGTGGAATGAGACCATTACTGAACTAGAAGGTTAAAACATGTTTTAACCTCTCATCATTAAATACAACTTTACTGACCATTGTTCTTGTTTG
>VUQR01018815.1:18202-34561 GCA_015108515.1 Hemichromis elongatus | reverse complement strand
TCATTCCCCAGCCTCCCTTCGCCCTCACTCAGATAATCTAACAATCAGCTATTTCATTACGGGAGGTAACCCCAGTGGCATTAGACAGCCAGTCTCTTTTTAAACATATGAGAGAAATGGATGGATTAATACTCTCAAGCCTTGCACAAATTATTCACTACATTTTCATATTTCAAAATGGGGCTTTTGCTTATTAGAGGGGCTTTCGTCAAACTTGCTGTCTTCATCGTTAGTCTGCATATCATCATCATCCCGCAGCAAAAATATTCACTTGTTATTTTTACCGTTTTGCAGCAAAGAAAAAAAGCTGAATAATTTACTTTTCTAGATCACATATTCAAGTTTGAATTTTACAACCAATAATATGTGTCTTTTGTTGATTATCCTGAGGGGGTCTTAGCGTTTATGAGTACTAAACAATGTATTTCCTTTTGTTTAAACTGACATTATCACACACTTTTAACTCTGAGGAAAATGAGCAAAATTCTTTGGGTTTTACGTTCCCAGTAACTTCATATTAGACTGTTTTGTGCGCCAGGCTTTTCTCTTCTTTTCTGTATTGCATTTACCACAATGACTATGCAATAAAACATCTGTGCGTTAATTGTTAACATATCTATTTGTCTTTTTTTAGTGCTTAGCTTTAACCACCTAAATCCTTTGTCGAGCTATGCGTTACGACAAAATGCATTTATTTCAAAATGACAATATTTGCGACAATTGTTACATATTCTCTTGTTTGCAGTCACTCAAAAGCCAGTGTACTAAGCATTCTAAGAGTAGCTAAAGTCTTCTTTTCACTCAGCAAGGCAGAACAAGAAGCAGTCATACAGATGATCAGGCAATGAGACAGGGAGTTACACGGGCAGTCAACTACGGTATTGTCAAGAGAATTGGAGGAGCAGCAAGCAGGATTATTATCTTTGTCTTCTGAGTTATATAAGCCTCCAGCAGGCTGACTCCACTCTAAGAACAAAGGCTAATCAATGCGTCTCTACATACTATAGTTTTATTTCATCTGATGGCTGCCACACAGTTGCAGAGATTTATTCTAAATGTCGTGGGATTGAACCTTGCCTGTAATGGTTAATGAAGCATATGTGAGTCAGTTTGACAAGAATATTTGTTAACATATATCAAAGCCGGTTAAACGTTGTTGGTTTTGGAAGACTTTCAGGCCGTTTCATATATCTGATTATGTTTCTGACGCCGTGGCCGTGACACCTGGTAGCAACGATCGTCAAAACAAATCCAGCAAAGCTCCACATTCCCGTCAAACAATGGGACTGCACTGTAGGACTTCAGACTAGAGTAACCTCTTCCAACTGTCAGACTACACGTAACAATTCGGAGTAGCTTCTTCGAACCCTCTGCTGGACGCGGCAGGGATCAGGAGGTCAACGATGAAAGTGCACCATTAACCAGGTTGTGGGTACATCAGCAATTCGAGTAGCAGATTCTGTCAGAGGGGTTACTGAGCAGAGGTGGAGGACGAGCGACGGGCAAGGTGTAGAGCAGGTGGGGGGGATAGAGGTCTGAAGGGTGAAAGTTATTACCATACAGAAAAGGAAGAGTCAGCAGGTATGTCCGCAACTCGACAGGGAATGATGTTATATGAGTCCGCTGTGTGTACTCTGTCGCTAAGTAAGTGTAGCTACTACGATAGGTCACACTGTTTTGTGAGTGTGTGTTCAGTGTACAAATCACTGACACCAAGTTGTCACAACAGGCAAAACAGCACTGAGTGTTTGGAATTACACTTTCACCAAGGCTGCCAACCGAAAGTGTGCATCTGATTATACTGTTTGTGGATGGTCATTTAGGAGACGAGAGCAGAGTTCTTACTTGAGGGAGAGGGAGTAGTCGTTCTTGCTGGTCTCGCTGTTTCTCACAAGATAGCTGGCCTCCTTACAGAGCCTAAGCAGAGACTCTGCATCTGTTCGGCTGATGGCGCCATGGTACCAGCTACAGCAAACGATAGGAAACGGGATGAGAAAGTAGGAGGAACAAAGCAATGTTAAGTAACAAAGAGCCAAAGCTGCTCGAGAAACACCCTGATTTGACTCACAACTGGCTTTCCAGCGGCATGGTGGGATCGATACGTTCCCCGAGTGAGGAGCTGCAGTGGTCCAGGGAAGTCATTTTGGTGTTGACCAGACAGCCACTGGAATGTCGCTGCAGCGGCCGAGTTTTCCCCTCCTTGGTGGGCGACATTCGGGATTTCTCCACACCATCAAACTGGACTGTAATAAGAGAGAATACAGCTGAAAGGACAGATTTGATGGTTCAAAATGGCTCTTATTAAAACCAAATTCTTGGTCCTGTAAACACACTAGAGCTACACTTCAGATTAAGGTCACTTGGAAAAACAAATTGTGCTTAATGGGAAATAGATCCTTGTAAAAGTTATAACATGAATTGAACCAGACTACTGCAAAGTGTGAGAACCAAAATCCACACTGTGCTTTTACCAACTCTACACGCGTGCACACAGAGCCGCTCTGTGCAACACATCCCACTGAAGGACATGTACACACGATGAAAGAGATGTAAATCAATCTCGCTCGACTGTGTACACATTCCAGTGAGCCAAAATACACACACACGTAACCTTCCTCCACAACAAGCTCACGCGCCTGTAAATAATCTCATATATACTACTATATGGCTGAGCATTTTTACCTTTTAAGTACAGGCAAATGTGCACACACACTTAACTGAACGCCCAACTCCAACACCCAGGTTGTGCAAGTTAAACATTGAACTAGCTTTTCAAACTCTCACGGTCAACTGTGGACATGACAAGCTCTCTTGGCAGGCTCACAGGGAAGTGTTTAATGCTGTTTGGGGGCTTAAAGTCACCTATGCGCACATGACGTGAAATGCCAGGGGTCACGGAGCAACTTCACAGCAAATCAGCAAACAGAAGATAATGCTCTCAAGGACAAATTAAATGTGAATTTACACTTGTGGGAAAGAGTTACACAAACTAAAGGAATAAAAGGCCGGACAGTGGACGTGGGAGTAGTTATCATGTGTCATAGAAAGCTCTGTCTGAAACATTTTACCTCAGTAATCCATCACTGTGATTCATGTCATAACACCTAAAGGTTTGAAAAAAAACCCCCCAAAACTATTTAGAGCTACTGACACGCTTCTCAAGCAGGGCTTCCTACATGAACCATATGACAAGCTGTTTCTGGTTATTGTTGCCTGCCTCTATACGGTTCAAGACCAACAGATAGCTGGGTGTTTTTTGTCATTTTGTGACGGAAGTGGTTAATGTAGTATGAAACTCACATCTACTAGGCAACATCAATCTTTGCTGCTCTCTGTCGCTAATGGCCATTCTCGAATCTAGTATTTAATTACCAGGCAGAACATGGCAGACACTGTACACAGAGACAGGCAGTGCGATCTTAACAACACGTCTACATCTGTCTAGACTCTGCATTCCAGTCAGAGGATAGCATTACACTTTACAGATTGCGAGCTCGCCAAGTGCCTCTGTATCACGCTGAGTGGAAGGGCTGACAGTTTAAATCAATTCAACACTACTTACTACAAGTAGTTTACTTGAGTATTTAGATGTTGTGCCTCTTTATTGCTCACCTCTATGACGTTTCAGCTAGAACTGATCCTAGGTTTAGAGCCTGCTGTTTTTCCAGATATTTCTTATTGAAAAAAAACAAAAACACACCACATGATGAGCTTATAAAATGCAATTAAATGATAAAGACTGTTACCATTCAAAACAGAAAAATCTGGTTTGTGGTCGCTGTCATGTGTAAAATTATTCAATATTTAATTACCAGCAATTAAAACAAGTATTTTAATTACAGTAATTAAAAGAAGTGCCACTTCAATTAACAGTGAAATACTGCTTATTAACTCGGGAAATCAGAAGAGATGCTTGTAATGAAGTTTTTTTTTTTTTTTCTTACAGTACTGCAGTTGTAGTCCTTTTTGCTACAAAAAAAGTAACTGAATTTTTTTGGTCAAATACTTCCTAAGACAGACCATCATGCCATTGCAAGCAGTGCCTTTTTTGTTGACAGATTCCAGCTGTTTCAAGTCTGACCACTAGGGGCTCCCCTTAACCTCCACACTCTACTTGCGGTTGAACTCGTTAGCCTTGGGCTCACTGATGCGATTCCCCAAACAAACTCATGGAAATGATTATTTCAAATCACTCCGACTGTTATCTTTGCCTCTACACATTTGTTCATTAAAAGCCGACAGCGGGTGTTAAAATGACAGCAAAATTGTACTGTTGCATGACAGCTGGGTGAATTCTAGGTCTAACCCTTGAAAGAATATAAGTTGCTGATCCGTGTCCTTGAGGTCTGATGCTCCTTATATAGTTCAAATTATGATCCCGTGTTGTGTCTGCATTATGTTATATTATAGTCCATTTAAATTACATGATGAATACTGGGAATTTGATCTAAGTCACATGAATATATTGTATATGTGTAAAGGTGAGAAATGGCGTTTCCATGGAAACTGACCAAGGGGACATGGAAGATGCATGTTTGCTTCATTCAGCCCCTGTCAATGCTGACAGATCACAACATGAAGATGGAGCCAATTGCTCCCCGTCCTTTGCTTTCGATTTCTCTCTCTCTGTTTGCATATGTCCAACCTTCTTCTGCCCTTTACCTTCTCTTCTATCACTCTGTCTTTTTCCCTGAGCTTTCTTGCTTCTCAGTGGTAGAAAAAGATAGGGGGAAAATGGACTATGGAGGAATGTCTGCACATGAAAAAAAAAGGAATGTTTTGATCGGTTATCTCTGATGGTCCCACTGCAGGGCAGTTGCTGATTCCACCTACTGCTACAACAAAACCCTTAACCCATCTAACTTGTACTTCCATATTGAGAATTGACTGCTAACATATTATTATCTCTCTTTTTTTTTATCATTATTGAAGTAACCATAAAAGGCTGGAAAATATATCAGATATTGTTGTGGGTTAAGGATAAATGATGCAATCTTGGCTTTTCCCTACACAGTCCATCTCTGTATTGTATCTACAATCCACTCACCCATGTGCCTGACCTCAGCTCTTCACATTTCCCATTCTTCCCTTTCTCACACCTATCCCTCCTCTTACCCAGACACAACAATCAGCGATATATTTGATCGTGATTAAACTGTTTTCCCCCCTCTCTGCTACCAAGAAAGGGTGGGTTGAGTGGCTATTCTTAGTGCAGCTCACCCCGTCAACCTTTCTTGTCAAAGTGGAGGCTTCACTGCAGGCAGAGTGCAGTGCTCTACAAGAAGAGTATTACCCGAAGAAAGAGCCCCTCAAACTAAACAAAAGCCATCATTTTTATTTGCTTGAGAGTGAATGGACTCATGTCTGCTTTGTTAGCTGGCCGTCTCACCATCACCATTCCGAAACTGATGTAGAGTTATGTTTTAAGGCAGAAAATCAGTGGGAGCGAGGCAAACCAATTCCCCTCTCTCATTCTCCAGAGCACACAGTTCGAAACATGGACGACAGGAGATTGACGAGAGGATTGGCCCACGGGGGAACAAAAGCCGTAAGAGGAAGCTTAAAGAGGGACGAGAGGGTGAAAACCTCCACTCTCACACACACACACACACACACACACACTCACACACACGCTTCTTGAAATAAACACGTAAAGGCACATGGGCAGCTGTGTATGTTATCAGAATTGTTGCTTGTAAAGCACTGCAAATGGAATTTGTGTATCAGATTTAACTGTCAGTCAGATGGTGACAGATGGCTGAAAGACCTGTCCCCTTCAGACACACAGCTTCCTTTAGAGACAACTATAATAAAAAAAAGTAAATAACACACACACACATCCACACACACACACAGAAGAGGATGCAGAAAGAGAGTGCATGACAGAGCGAGCTGATTGGCTAAGGCACAGATTAAAAAGAAATGTCAAAAGGACATTCCACGATTACAAACCACGAGATAAAGCACCGCTATGTAATACAGCGCTGCAGAGCAAGGCACAGGTTAGCACAGCACATAATAATGTCACTATCTAACAATGTAAAAAACACCACAAAGTAGAAGTCACAGTAATCAAAATAAAAAACCACAAAAGTGTAGTGACATCTGTCAATGAAGACTCAGAACAATTTAACTACTACTACTGTCTCCTCTTCCCCCTGTGCACAGATTTCTCTAATTAAGCCGGCTAATTAATTCTCATTTACTAATGATACTCCTATTATAAAATATGACTAGTCTGAGGGGCAAAGCGTTTCATCGACTGCTGTACTGTGAGGTGAAAATTAAGTTTTCCAGCTAGGACTTGTGAAATGATTAACAGGTTTCCAGCTTATTAGAATGCAGTGCACGCTAAAAATAGGGTTAAACTTTTACGCCGATATTAATTAGATGCACCAGGAACTAAAATAATTGCTGGATGGCTTTTCTAATACTATATTTTAGAGCCCCACTGTGGCTGTTTGAAGCTATAAGCTTTATCTCTGATGAGTCAACCATCTAGGAATATGCTCTCTTCTTTTATATAAATTTCAAATGGAAATTTAAAATTAGGTTTTCCAAGACAAAGGAGTGACCCTACCAAGTCTCAGCTGGGGAATTCATTTAAAATTAAAACTGGATACCTTTTAATTACGTTGGTTTCTTAGATTAAAAGACAAATGAGGTAATAGAAATGCTTCAAAGTACATTTAAAAAAAGAAAAAAAAAAAGGTAGGAATCTTTTGATTACATCCAGAAAAAAATGCCTTGGCATAATATGCATATGTATTATTTGTTCTGTCGATCTGCATTTGAATTTTGATAATGATGATTGATATATATATATATATATATATATATATAAGGACTAAACAAATGACCCTATCCAGCTCTCTAGTCTGGCCGACCCGGTCTGGAGTATGTAACAGATGACTAATGTCTTGATGTGTGACTGAAAGTCTGCCTATATGCTGAGGTCAAGACAGTGCATTGCAACTGTATTCACAAGGGTTATGGAGGCCATCAATCCCCCTCCCCAAGTCTACCATTTGGACCTTTGACCCCTAAAGATTTAGACTAGCCATACTGGCTGAGACAGAGAGGGGATCACATTACAGCTGGACGCCACTCTTAAACCCACTCCCTTCACCGAAGGAACCAGAACCTTTCTCATGGATTTATGGGCATAAATCAACTCCTCGCCCTGTCCTCGCCTACAACACACATTGGTGTCCTCTTACATGGCCTCACTAAGTCTTTCCACTCTGTCAGGGGAAATCCCATTCCTGAAATTAGTTCTGCTACATGTCCTTCTTTTCTCTGGATAATGACAGCAGGCAGAGGGCAAGTGTGTGAGAGAGCTACGAAAATAAACTAATGGCTCTCTCAGTTAAAAATAGGTCAATTACTTGTCCACTGCATGCAAAGAGAAAGGTAAAGATGGCAGTAAGTCAAGAACTGAATTCGTCTCCAATGAGTTTGATTTCCTAATTCGCGTAAGCCACTTGTAGAGAACAGCAGGCCAGAGGGACATCTGGGATGGTTACGAGTATGTTGACAAGAGGAAATGGGGGTCACAGCGAACGGCAATTATGCATGCAGAAGGCAGTTCGGCACAATTAAAACTAATGAGGCTTCAGCCTAAAACCTGCAAAAGAGTTGGTGATTTTCTGCCACATGTAATCCAGATGGAAAAGAGCAGTCATTACAGGGCTAATACTTCAGTCGGATTTTTCAGTACTTCTCACATATGGTAACTCTTTCAGTATGCCACCAGTAACCGGAAAATTTTGGACAAACATAATCATACAATGCAGTAGCAGAATAATCCTACCTATGTTTTGGTAGCTGCATATGCTTGGCTAGTAATGTTTTTTTTAAATGCATAATGTCTTCTTAAATGTTCGGTAGAACTAAAACACTGAGCTGTACGCTATGTAATACACTATGCCTTCATTAATGAAAGACAGATGGATGGATGGATGGATGGATGGACGGAGGGATAGATGGACGGACAGATGGATGGACGGACAAACATGCCAACAGGGAATGGGGAGATGGATTGGAGTGCCAGGGGAACTGATGGAAAAGATGCTGGACAATGAACACCAACACCCACCATGGTGGTGCTGGTCACAGCTCGTCTGTCCTGGCGAGGGCTGAGCTGTCTGGGAAGGAGACTCAGGCTCCTCCACTGGGGGAGGGCTGGTGTTGAGCTGGCCGACAGGAGGGGGCCAGGGTAGGTCCTTGATCACTTTAATCTCTACTGCAAGTGTCACCAGAGGAGAGATGGAGCCAAGGAGACGATAGCAACAAGAATCATAAAGAAAGGAAGTGAGTTAGGAAAGGGAAGTGATGACAGAAAACAGAAGAAAAAGACAAAAGGTAAAAGGAGTAAGTGAGAAATACTGTGGATAAGAGCAGGAGAACTGGTTTATACTGTGATCCAAAATTCACCAGCAGCTTTGGGCTAGAGAAGGAAAGAATACAAGAGGACTGGAAAGGAAGGAACGTTAGTTCTAAAAGTAGGGCTGGATTTTATATCCGCTTCCACTCTGATGCAGAGCTGGATACTCAGATTGCTGAGAGGCCCTGAAGGTAACAAAAGGAATGTGAATGTTTTTTGTATTCAATAATCAAATTCAATACAGCACTCAGATTCAGCCAATAACTAAAGTCTCACCTTGGGAGAGATACAATAGATAGATGCAACAAGTAGCTTTTAAGCCCAAATTCTTCAAGCTCTAATGCATTATAAAGTGCATGATATCCTTTAATAATATTCAGTCCCAAATAATAATACTGTGCTTTTAAAAAGCAAACTATAAAATATAAACCCGCCTTAAGCTAAACGAGATGATCAGTGAAAACAGCACAGCTGATGCACTCTACTGTAACTGTTGGTGCTGTGTTTGATGAAAAAGACATCAGGCCTCTATATTAGGTTAAGTCAGAGTGTAGACAATATCTGTAGCTAAAAAGTACCTAAGAGTAATCCACAAAGGCAATAGACACTACCCTGGCTTTGCCCCTTAAATAATGTACGCCTCATGCAGCTGGGACTTTACCAGGGTAATTGAGCACTCATGCAGCAGCACATCTGTTTCCAGCACAGGGCCACTTTTTAAACAGCCAAGAATAATTAATAAATGAGACAGAAAGGGCAATGTTTTTCTTCATACAAGAGAAAGCCAGTGATCGAGCCAAGGCTAATAAATAAATGCAATCCATGGGTAATAGCTTTGGTGAACGACTGCATGTTCCTCGGGTGGTTGTGTTGTTTGTGCTTAGATTTTACAGAGGATTTACCGATTTTACAGAATAGACATCTTTGTACCACCCAAAACCACAGAGATTGAGCAAATTCCAAGGTCACTGTCCATGGTGCTAGAGATTTTATTCCAGTTATGAAAGTACTGTAAATGAAAGGCATTTTAATGCGGAGCTACTTTTGGCATTTTTGCCGTTCAACACAAATCCAAGGGCACCAAAACTTATTAATAGTTTCTTTTAAGGTCTTACAACCTGAAGCAAAAAACAAAAAACATAATACGCCATTCTATTAAATACATGTCATCCTTCATCATCTTGTCATCTTTATTAAAATCAAATACATTGAGTACGTTAAGGTTAAAGTATAGAACAACATTGGCAAGAAACTCTCTCGGATATGTTCTATTCTCCAACCATAAAAAAAATCTGCAACCCTCACTGCGACTGTTAAACTGCAAATATTCGGTCATCTGTCCAATAACGGGGCGTGACAGAATCGTTCAAACATAGCAGGCAAATAGATGGGTTGATGTAAATCAGATATACTATTAATGCTGGTGCACAGACTAGATTTTAGTGGGAGGATGAACATAATGTTATGAACCTGTCTTCCTCCCAGAAAGGAATTGAACCATGGTGGTGGTACAGGACATGGTAATGAGAAGCAATATCAGCAAGCTAGATGAAGGGGAGACTGGAGAATATTCAATCCGACAAGCAATTAAATAGCCGGGCCTGGGGTGTCAGGGGGCTAATCTAGAGAAAGGTGGCTGGAAGGAGGAGCTGCTTGCCGTCTGTCCTGATGGGAGAGGTGTAGGCTAGAGGAGTGGATGCAGAAGGTCAAAAACTCTGCTAGATAATATAACTTCCTCTACTTTGGGGTGAAGTAGGGGACTCTCTTCCTATGAGATTAAAAGCCTAATACTCATTTCACATTGCAGATTAGCGTGTAATTGTTTTGGGAGCAGAAGGCTGCCTCCACTCTGCAGCCTCAGTGTGGGGACGAGGAGACGATTTCAGCGAGCGTGGCTCACACTCGCTTGGTTGCACAGCTGAATAATAGCATTTAGCACTGTGGAAATTAAGGAAAACTGATTCAATAGTCAGGGTTTTTGGTGTTTGTGTGTGTGTGTTTTTTTTTTTTTAAACCTGGGTGCCTCACCGTGTGAAGCATTTTAAGGTATTGTTACTCCTAAGGCTGTCTCTGACTTTAGATGCCACGCTTCTGCACAGATGAGTGCATCTTTACACTGCAGGGACAAATTCATATTCAGCACTGAGGTGACAACAGCAGTTTAGGTGATTTATACATGGACCTGAAGGCTTACCACACTGCAACCCACATTTTCACAGATCACACTGCCCACACTGGCTCTATCACACTGCCCTCTATCAATACATACCTGTTTACAGCTGATGTAGATTTAGACCCATTATCGGGTCTGTGGGTGGTAAATTGTACTCTGTGTACAGGTTAACTGCATCAGAGACTGCACATGCATATCAAGTAGAAAATGTAAATCACGCTCAGTATGACATAATTTCAATAGTGGGTATTTTGTAGGTTAGATTATTAACACATATAACTAACCTGAGTCATATTTGCACAGCACCTTTCTAAATGAAAAGAGAAATAATGCAGAGCCCAATTAATAATTCTGAATGTGCATGTGAATATATGGATCTATTTTGTCATCTAATCTTTCTCACCTGGAAAGTCTTCATTCAATATTAGTACACACCTCCTCCTGTTGACATAAAAAGCAGGTTATTGCCTGCCTGGAACTTACGAAGCAGCTGTCGCTCAAAAGTGGCCACGTTCCGAATTTGAAAAGAAAAGTCATCATTCATGTCCCATCCAGTGTCCTCCTCCCCTCGGATATGTACTGTATTTTGTGTTTGTGTTGACAGTGTAGTAAATAAAACGGAAAAAAAAAAAATATAGATAGAGGTATGGGGTTTTTTTTAAAGCAGAATTTTCCGTTCCTTTGTTCTTCCAGGAGCCGTTCCCCACTCTCTCAAAGCCAGGTATTTGTTTACCCGGGCTTTTCATTAGCCCATGGCACTTCATCACTGTAAACAGTGCAGCACCATAAATCACCAGCTATGCTTGTTTTCCACCAACGCCGTTTAATTTTGTTCTGCTTAATTTGGCTGGCTAATTGCATGCATATTCAAAACAAGCTGGAGTATTGTGATGTTTATGCCGCACATTATGAGCGGAAGAGCTCGAAACACAAAACCAGCCTCTTCCGAAGACGTGTTTGTTCCATCTGCACCTCAAATCATTACAAATAACAACTCTGTAATGCTCCAGGGGAACTGAAATGCCACCTCATAATTTTTCCCGCACACTGTATCCATCACATTATATAGTTCGACTTGGACCTGCGTTTGTATTAAAAATGAAAGTGACACAAAAAAGGGTGATAGTTAAAAGATGACAGCAAGGCCTTTTTCCATGCTCTTCCATATAGAGAGAAGGGAAAGATGGGTTATTGACAGCTGGCCAGCAGGAGCTTCCATGGGGGCTTCCTGGCAAATCGCTGCTTCTACACTTATAGAGTTAGGTTTACAGTGCTGTTGTGTGTGGCCAATGTGTGTGAGTGAAGATAAGACTCATGGCAGCAGCGCTCCATAGAGAACGGTAGGACACATTTGAGGCTCATGAAAAAGGGCTGACAGGAAGGTTATCAGCAGGGTGTTGCAGCAGAGGCCAGCAGGACGAGACAGCGCTGTCGTGACAGACAGCGGTGGGGGATATCAAATCAACCAAGCACAGAGAAACAGAACCATGACACCCACAAAACAGCTGGCTTTAACCCTGCTGCAAGACACCATGGTAGGACTGTAACTGAATCAATTATTTATTTTAGAACATTAGAATCAGATCTCAGATTTCTAGGCCGTTAAGCACATGAAGATTCATTAAAAAACCATAAAGTTTCCTAAGACCTGAGGGGCTAAACGACTGCGCTGCCTCTGATCTCCAGTGTTAAATGCATGGTACCCTGCAGGCCAGGAGTCAAGTGAAAGGAGTCAGTAGCAGGTAACAGGGCAAGGAGATTAGGTAACAGTGGCTCTTAGTCCCACTCCTGCTGAGACAACGCTCAGATTTCCAATGGCGACATGTCCACGTCTGGCTGTAAGAGGGAGCATACTATATGCAGAGCCAAAATGTACAGGATGATAGTCATATGGACACACCCCACACTGGCCTTATATACTAACGCTTCATATATGGTCAAATTTTAATGCATCTTCGTCACACTTCACCTCCAGACTCATCCATCACTTACTCAGCATCCAGGGAGGAAGGATAGAGGTTGTGTCGAGTACCTGTGTTCGGCAGCAGAGTACGGGGTGGCGCTGGGGTGGGGAGGGACACTGAGGATGAGTGATTAACTAAACCGCAAGTACACAGCCTCCCAACCCCCTAACAAGGCAAAGGATTTACATTCCATTGCATACCTGTCAGGAGATAGTCCAACAGTGAATAATAACACCAGACCAAGTGTTGTGAACAGGCGTGCAGGCAGGCTGTGATAGGGACAGCTGAGGAAAAGGGGGCTGTAAGCAAGGAGCATTACTCTGCTTTGCCTCCCCAGCATTAATGAAGACAAATAGTCTTTTATACAGATTGCATTACCGTGTTATACCACTGTGGGAGGGCACAGGTAGCACTTGGTACGTATTTAATTGGGTTTTTTTAAAAAATACATACTGCACAATTTAGCAAGGTTGTTCATCTTTTTTCATTACGTGCTAATACTTTGTTTGGCAACATTTTCATTTCCCACATAATTGTGGGAACATGAACTGTGGGGGTTTTGATGGGTTCAGCAAACCGCTTCTAAATCAAATTGGTGAACAATATCATTAATCATTTATATTACACAGGCGTAAAGTGCTTCAGCAACTATAGAAATGTTGCTGAGGAGAAGTGCCCTCTGGAAACCTAAAAAGCCCACTGAGCTATAATTAGTGCTCCTTTAAAAAAAAAACAAAAAAAAAACAGGCTATCTGAGCACAGAAAGGCTCGAATCACAACTTACCGCAGCCTGATAATGTATTTACTGAAGTGCTGACATCTGGAGGCATGGCAGCATCACCACAGTGGAAATCGGGGAAATCTGAACACGAACAGTCAAACAATTACACGTCTATATATAAAACAAATAAAAATGTCTTCTTCCTCTGCATAAAATAACCTTAGATCAGATTTAGTCTTACAAAAGTTGGTTTATTCTTGAAATTTGTGGTATGGGTAATATTTTTAAAGCTTGTGATAAAAATTAAGCCAAAGTTTGCCGTTTTCCATGTTCATATATGTTTAGTTTTTTAATTTTGACCTTTGCTTTTTGGTGTCAAAACATCATAAACCAAAGGCTATACCCTTTTGTATAAACTTTTTTGCGAGATATACGGTGGTTCTGAAAATCTAACTATCACTTCACTAAAACTACAACTAACATCAGGTGGCCCGAGTTTGGCAGATTACAAAAAACAAATCCAAGCTTAAATTGGGAAAAAAAAGGCATCTAGGCTTCTCAAGCTCTAATGTAAAGAAAGCTCATGACCTAAAATCACAGTCTAAAATTACAGGACCCCCTTCTGACCCCCCACCCAGAATAACCCTGCCTCAACTAAGGATGTAGGACAATTCTGTACTGGATCTGTGAGACTCATTTATGCCACAGATTTCCTGGCAACGAGAAAATGAATGGATCAAAAAGATAATCGGCAATGGTGCAATAAAGCATCTGATGGGGACCTCTGGGAAAAGACAAGAGTAGCTGGGCCCTAAGCTAACTCTTAAAACAGTGCCAGAAGGGATTGAGTGGATAACTGGTAAGCAATTGGTTCGCATGTGGAATTAAATACTGAAGCAACGTCTAACGTCCTGAAGTCCCAGGTAAGCTTGTTGCAGAGATCAGAGACATGGGTGCAGGCACACAAACTTCAAGCTTGAAAGGTATGAAACTTTTTCTAAGCCCCTTGATGTCAGGATCCAAGGCTGGTCTGCAGTGACACCTGCGAAAGCAACAAGCCCATGCTGACAAGGCTTGTCCTAGAGATGTCTTTCTTCTTTTTTTCCCCCCTTTCTTCCCTTTACTGTCATTCAAATAGTGGGGAATTATTTTGGCTTGAATTAAACATAAAACAGAACAGAGCCCAGTAATAAATCAAAGTACTTTTTTACACTGCAGCTTTCCTTGAAAGACAACTTAAAGACTTATCTCTTCGATTCCAAACCAATACACTTTGACATCCACTGGAAATTGAATTAATCATCATCAAAAGAGGGACACTCTCTGTAAGAGGGGGAGTTGAAAGAGGGATGTGTTGGTAAACAGTGTCCTAAGCAAACTCTTTTGAGTGCTGCTTGACAGAAAAATAATGAGGGAGAGAAGGGAAGTGATTAAGAATGCAGCATCCCTTATTTAACTAATCACTAGCACAGGCAAAAGAACGCGACTCCTATGAAAACCTCGGGGCCTAGAGTACACAGAAGTAAACAGGAAACAGAAATTAAGTGGAAACATGGAAGGATGACGATGAACAGACCGACAAATTTATTTTATACATTTGCATGAGCCAACGAAAGCCTTAAATAACAACTCCTGCCACAGTCTGAATGCCATCTATCTGTGGAAATCTTCAAAACTAGCCAAAAAACCTCTCAGTGGACAAAGATAATTTTCTCATTTGTTTCAAGATCTGTAAGTACCATTGATTGGTACAGACCAGTACTCTCATTACCTGCAGGTACGCACTAAATACTCTTATGAGACTCTTCTCCAGCAAATGAGATTCATGAGCTCGTTTCCTTTGCAATGCCACATAAGACTATACACCTACGCTCTCCCTCATTAATATTATTACAAATAATCGACACAAACAGAAAAGTGTGCCATTGCAGCGATTCGGGATGGACCCGTTTCGAAATAGTCACTAAGCTCTGAATGGCTCTTCAAAGCATTACATCAAAATTCGATTCAACAATTGTGATGAAAGTGGGTTGAAGATGTGGCATTAATTACATGCTTTATCGTTGGATATTAAAGCGTAGCTGTGCATGTAAATGATATTTATGGCATCATTTCCTTCAACTGCGTGACTGTGTGAAGTCCGTTGAAACGACCCATTAACAGCACAACACCACAAGGGATTAATGTCTCTTTCATGTGCTGTATTGTAACCGTTTTAGTTTATTGAAGTACATTTCATCTGTGATTTCAGAGCACAAAGGGAAAAATAAAGGATACATGAAATAGAGACATTTGTAGAAATAATTAAACTATAAAGAAATTTAATTACAAAAATGTGAATTATTTGTGTACTTTGCATCACAGTGAGTTTTGATTTACGGTGCTATACAGCGTAATTACTTTAGCATGTCCAGAAACCAAATTACAAGCTTCTCCCTTCAACTACACACCAAAATGAGCCTGCAGGCCATGCGTGGTTTTAATAATGCATGTATGTTGTTTTTATTTTGCTGTGCATCAGAGACCACTTTGCCATATTTTCTGTTTGTATAACGATCATTTCCACAGAAAGCCAAACAGCACTATTCTTGTCATGGAAAAAGAATAATTACCACTGCAAAGGGTGTAGGAGCAAACACAGTCAACCCATGCACCGCTCACCCCATCGCCTCTTCTTTTAAGCAGTGCTACTGCACTTGCTAAAACTGTGTGCCTGCTGCAAGACTAATCTGAAGTACTTCAACCATGCCTTTTGCCTTTTTTTCTGTCCACTTCAAGCTCTGGGGGAATTGTGCAAGTAGCATACTGATAATGTCATTCTAATTAGCAACATTTTCCAAGGCGTTTTTCAGTAGGTGACCGCTGGGTTCAACAACTTTAAAACAAGCTTGTAATATCAATTTTAAACAACATTTTCAGAAAGTAAGTGACAACCCAGAGGTTCGGTGCATCAGTGCCAAAGCTCTAAAAAGAATATAGAAAAAAAAAGAAAAGGAGACAATCCCCAGTCCCGCCTCCACTGGTACCTGTGAGGGATTTGGAGTCCTTTCTTCTGTTGGGATCTGATCCAGTGCCATTTACAGAGCCCTCGTAGCTAATGCAGTCATAACATAGC